>MU743615.1:49244-73525 GCA_026770625.1 Nicotiana glauca | reverse complement strand
CTTTTTTTTGCTCTTTTTAATATACTAAAAATTAAAATGCTTCACCCGACTTTGTTTGTCTATTTCTAATCAATTGTTCTCTTTGTTTCTATTTTTGTGTTATTTTGTGGGATTATCAACTCATTTTCTATAAGACCCAATTATACTAGTTCATTGTATGACAATTTTTTCTCCAGATGGTGATAATTTAATTGATAAATTCTTGGTCTAACTAAGTCGTTGCTTTGTTTTTCTTTTATACTAGTATTGGTATATATTTAGCAACTACAGAATATTAGTAAATGCAGAATAACGAATATGAGGCTCAAAATATATTTTGCGACCACGCTTCAGTTATATTAGGATATTAGTAAGGGCACTAATAACCTCTCCACTTTACAGAATAACAAATTATTTTACTTATTTGTCTTAGTTAAATAAGAAAATGAAAGAAAAAGAAAAATAAAACTTATGCGGGGCGGGGCGGGGCGAGTTTTGCGGGTGCTAGGCGAGGCGGGTTTTGCGGGTGCTAGGCGGGGCGGGTTAAAAATAGAAAATTTGCTATGCGGGGCGGGACGGGGCAGGTTGAAAGTTTTGCGGGTTTAGTCCAAACCCGCCCCGCACCCGCCTCGCCCCGCCCAACTGTCATCCCTATTACTAACCTCTACCCTGAGTTGGTTGGGTGGGTGGTGAAGTAATTGGCGTTGAAGCCGAAGGCTGACTCCTCTGATGGGATGAACCTCCCGTAAGGCAGGGACAGAACCTCTTGATATAACCCAAATCTCCACACTCAAAGCAACCTCTACCGACTACTGGCAATGGGGACTGAAGGGAGCCCCGAGCATCGAGATACCCACTAGAAGGACTAGGCATAGATAAACCATGAGCTGATGGTGCATGAGACAAACTCTGAGTTGGAAAGGCATTGAGAGATGAGTGGCCCTGCTGAGAACTGTGAGAACTATGGCTAGATGATGCACCACGGTGAACTAGACGAGCTGTCTGAGCATGCCTGAAGGGACGAGCCCTGCTGTGGTGAAACTGACCTTCAGAAAGAACACCACTAAAACTACCAGATCCCTGAGGCCTCTTGGCCTCCTCTCAACTCGCTCCTGGCGGCGAACTGACTCTATCTCCCGAGCAATGTCAACCAACTTCTCAAAAGAAGCACTAGACATCCTATCTTTGGTCATAAGAATCTGTAACTGATATGCAAGGCCATCAACGAACCTCCCGATCTTCTCTCTGTCTGTGGGAACCAACCAAACAATATGATGGTCTAACTCCAAAAATCTCATTTCATACTGCATCAAAGTCATATCATCAAGTCTCAACTGCTCATACTACATACGCAGCTCCTCTCCGCGAGAGTGCGGCACATACTTTTCCAAGAAGAGAATAGAGAATTGCTGCCATGTAAGCGGCGCTGCACCAACCAGCCCACGCCTCTCATAAGCCTCCCACCAAGTGAAGGAAGCTCTAGAGAATTGAAAAGAAGTGAACGAGACCCTACTAGTCTCCAAAATAATTGTTGTACAGAGGATCCTCTAACACTTATCCAAGAAACTCCGGGCATTTTTGCCCTCTGTGCAGTTGAAAGTCGGAGAATGAAGTCTACCAAACCTCTCCAATCTACGCTGCTCATCATCAGGCATGACAGGAACCACATAATTCTGAGCAGTTGCAACTGGCTGGGCTGGTGGTGCCCCCGATGTTTGAAGTCCCTGCACCACCTACTCAGGTTTACGGGTGGTGGGAGTCTGATCACCACCCCGGCCTGAGAAATAGCTGCTGCGGCCGGAACCGAGACTTCCTGATCAAGAATTTAACGCCATTTCCTAACCAAGCAAAGACATTTTCACCTTGCAAATCGACGCCGGAAAAGTTTCTGTGGTAACGGCGAGCTCCAGCATGAACACCAATCCGAAAACTCACTCCATTCATCGTTTACAGCTGTTCTCAGCCTCATGGCTATAACTCTTTGGTCACTTTCGAACTAGAAACTGGATACACGATTGTTTGATCGAGGAAGAAGAAGGAAAACGTTTTGTCTTTGTTTTGGTTTGTTTTTTCGGATTCACTTTCTGTTTATTATTTAGTTCCTACTTTAAATATAACAATTAGTACTGAGATTTTTCAATCAAAAAATATTTTGGTTCCTTCTATTAAAAGTGATTTCAACGTTGGAGTTGGTTTGAGATGTTTGATTCGGAGTTCTGTTTGAAGGTCAAATCTGTCGAAGATGTTTCTGTTTTATCTTCGATGATTAACGACGTTGTTCAAACACTTTGTGTGAATACTCTCTGTTATTGATCTACCGTATGAATTTATGGGAGTATTTAGATTGAAGGAACTTTTATCTAATTGAGAAGCGTCTATAGTGGTAGGGTTTAAATTTCACTACTGAAAAATTTAATTCAATAGGGGTTGAGTGGACTCCAATTTTTAAATATTGAAATACCATTTTGTAAATCAAAGGGCATTCCCCTTTGCCTATTTAAGGAGTTCATATATAGGTTGAAAAAAGAAAAGAAAAAAAAGGGATAAAAGTTTGCACTACACTAGAGAAGAGAAGACATTCTGAAAAATACTATAAAAAAAAATACTGAAGAGCTAAGAAATCCGGAAAAGTCCAAAAAAAAAAGAGTTGTAAATTCCATTGAGTTTTCTTTCTAATTTGTACTTCCTCATTGAGTTAAAAAATTGCTCTGCTGGTCTGCTCTTTGATTGCTGGGGTTCTATTATTGTTGTTGTTTATCACTGTTTCACCTCTTACCTTCTCTTTCTTCAATTTCCAGCTTTTGTTTTGCTAATTGGAACCCTATTATTGCTGTTAAGGTACTATTCCCCTTTCTTGATCATGTAGTTCTCTTTTGATTCAATGAAAACATGCCTACTATACCATGTCAGTTTATAGTTATGCCATATACCTGTCATAATTGTTAAATTCTGGTTGTTTGTGATTAAAAATGATGAATTCGGTCCATAAAGAATCTAATTTTTTATATATTTATTTTATGTAATTTATGATATTAAGATTCGATTAAGTTAGAATACGACATAAAGGTTAGTTAGCTCTTATGGTTCTGAAAATAAATTATAAAAAAAAAATCATCAGTCCAGTTGTGTATATGTTTATCTTGTTGAAATATTATAATGTCGTCCTAGTGTGTTTAAAACCGTCGATTGGACATGTTGTTCTCTCATTTCTTCCTTGTTTGAGAATAGAACTGGATTCTCATCTATATTCTTCATGTGATATGTTTTAGATGATAGATATTGGTTGAGAAACACGTGTGAGCCGAGAAATGAAACCTTGTATAATTATAATTCCACAATAGGAGGAGATGACATGTAATAGTTTAGCTTTCCGGATAGAAAAATATGAAGTTAACTGTCGTTTGGGTTTGGCCGTGATTAGGAAAATAATTTATTGACTGCTAGATTAGCTAAGGGCTGAATGTGCTTAAATTGTTCTACAAGAGTGCATACCAATTTGGGCCTGTTGTTATGATAGTACAACATGTTCTTGGAAATACATAACATTCATTAGCCTATTGTATAACTTTTGTTTAACAATTTATCATTGTATAACTTTTGTTAACAATCTAAAAAGGGATTAATTGTTAAAGTATAATCAGTAATTCGATAACAGTGGTCAAAGTCACGCCTTTTCCATAAATAAGTTAAAATTCCATAATTCGGGACTTATTACAATTAATCTCAAACTTAGCAAAAATCAATAAAATGAGCATCGTAGCTTATTTTAGGCGAGATTAATAATAAATTATCGTGGTTATGGGTATGGTTCCCGTAGCATGGTTACACTATGTGGATCTCAATTCGGGGGTGCATTTCATGTAACCCGATTACAGCAACTTCAAATAATAAAGCCCTTTAAAATCATTTGAGGCGTGCCGCGCGAAATAAAATCCCAAATGCGTGTTCCTCGTTTAATTATTTCTTTAAAAATCCTTAGAATTCGAGGCGTGCCATTTAACAAATTTTCATGACTCTCGCAAAGTTAAAAACGCATAGTTGCTTTAGGCGCGTTAGTTTAATAACATTACTTTCCTAAACTCGGGTGCACATTTATGTGACCCAAATCCAAATCTCAACGTTAGATAAAATGTGTTATGGTTTACGGGTGCATTTATGTGACGTGGCCCGAAATATATTTTAAATGGCGTTGCAATCTTTCTTAAAAAATAATTAGATAAAAGCGGTCAAAAGTTAAAATTGCACATAGGTTCAAATGTACAAAAATCAGATAATAGGCCAATTATAACAGTTAAGCGACCGTGCTAGAACCACGGAACTCGGGAATGCCTAACACCTTCTCCCGGGTTAACAGAATTCCTTACCCAGATTTCTGTGTTCGCGGACTGTAATACAGAGTCAATCTTTTCCTCGATTCGGGATTTGAACCGGTGACTTGGGACACCATAAAATTATCCCAAGTGGCGACTCTGAATTCTTTAAATAAATAAATCCCGTTTCGATTGTACTTTAATTGGAAAAACTCCCTTTATTATGCCCTTCCCGAGGCGGCGTAAAAAGGAGGTGTGACAACAATAGGCATGCCTGGTGCCTGGGTTGGTCCCGCTGGTGCATCTACAATGGAACCCGATCCTGATTTAGGGCAACTGGTGGATCTGCAGGTGCCACCCTAGCTATTGTGCGGGCTGCTAGACTTCGTACAGCTCAGTCCAAGCAGAAGAGTTATGCCGACCGTAAGGTTCGTGATGTGGGATTCATGGTTGGAGAGAGAGTGTTGCTTCGGGTGTCACCCATGAAGGGTGTGATGCGATTTGGGAAGAAAGGCAAGTTAATCCCTAGGTTCATCGGGCCATTTGAGTTCCTTGATCGAGTGGGAGAGATGGCCTACATACTCGCGTTGCCACCAGGTTTATTAATGGTGCATCCAGTGTTTCATGTGTCCATGCTTCGAAAGTATCACGACGATCCATCCCGCGTGTTAGATTTCAGCACTTTCCAGTTGGATAATGATTTGACTTACGAGGAGGAGCCGGTAGCTATTCTAGACCGGACGGTAAGATCGAAGAGTTATCCTTCGGTTCATGTATAGTGGATAGGTCAGCCTGTTGAGGCAGCTATCTAGGAATCCGAGTCCGATATGCAGAGAAAATATCCCCATCTTTTCATCAACTTAGGTACTTTTCTATGTTCGTTCGAGGACGAACGCTTGTTTTAAAGGCGGAGAATATGATGAACCAAAAGGCTATCTTCTATTTTAGAACTCGATTTCGTGTTCCAAGGCCTTAAAAACCTCATTTTATCTATCCTCGATTTTCATGCGCAGTCTGAGCGTGTATCCGGAAAGCTTTTATGTGAAAAATTGATGAAAGAATAATTTTTGGCCTAAAAAGTTGATTTTTGTTGACTTCGGTCAATATTTTGGATAAACGGACTCGGACCCGTGTTATGACGGTCCCGGTGGATACGTAATAAAAAATGGGACATGGGAGTATGCCTGGAATCGAGTTCCGAAGTCTCTAGCCTGAGAAATGAATTTTTGATGAAAATTGTAAAACTAGTATTATAAAGGTTTTATGAATTTGGTTAATAATTGATCTTGTTGATACCGGGTCCGTATTTTGGATCTGGAGCCTAGTACAGGTCTGTTATGATATTTATATCTTATCTGTGAAGTTTGGTGAGAAACAAGACTGATTTGACGTGATTCGGACCTTTGGTTGAAAAATAAGAGGTTTTGAACTTTCTTGAAAATTTCATGCAATTTGATGCTAAATCCGTAGTTTTAGATGTTATTTTAGCGATTTGATCGCATGTGCAAGTTCATATGATATTTTAGGACTTGTGTGCATGTTTGATTTGGAACCCCGAGGGTTCGGGTGAGTTTTCGGATAGGCTACAGAGTGATTTAGACTTTAAGGAATTTTTCTGGTTTGCTTTAGGTCTGCAGACTTCGCATTTGCGAAGTCTGGCTCGCATTTGTGAGCAGTAAGTCTGGGAAGGGAACTTCGCAATTATGAAGCTTAGGATCGCAATTGCGATAAGAATGATTCGTATTTGCGATAGTAGCGGGTCCTGGACATTCTTCGCATTCGCGAAGGAATGTTCGCATTCGCGGGGTTCGCCTGATCGCAAATGCGATATCTGCAACTGTTCAAAAATGATTTTGGACAAGATTTTTCATTCATTCTCCCATTTTTCAAAACCTAAGCCTCAAGAGGCAATTTCCCAAAGGCTATTTCTCCCCAAATCATAGGTAAATGATTCTTAACTCATTTCTTTCAATCTATTATATCTTTTCACAAGATTTCATCTTGGAATCTAGAATTTTTCATGGTGGAATTGGGGATTTTGGGGCAGAACTTAGGGATTTCGAAATTTGGGGATTTAGACCTCAAATTGAGGTCGTATTCCAATGCCAATTGTATATCCAGACTCGAGGGTGAATGGGTAATCGAGTTTTGGTCCGAATTTTGGGTTTTGACCATGCGGGCTCAGGGTCATTATTGACTTTTTGGGGAAAATATTTGGAAACCTATAACTATGCATTGGAATTGATTTCTTTAGCGATAATTGATGTTATTAAGTTAATTATAGCTAGATACGAGTGGATTGGAGGCGGAATCTAGAGGGAAAACGGTAATTGAGCTTTGAGTTGGCGTTGGATTGAGGTAAGTGTTGCGACTAACTTTGACTTGAGGGATTATGAATCCCCGACTTAGTTGCTATGTGAAAATCCATGTGTGTGGCGTATAGGTGAGGTGATGAGTACCTATGCGCCGCCAAATTATCTGTATAGCCTGCTCCCTTCCCTATTCCCATTATATTGTCTTCCTGCCTTTACTACTACATGCTTATTAGTGCTTCCATGTTTAATTGCTTCTTGTTAAATGTTGTTCTCTTTATTGAGGGTATTAATTATTTCGTTGCTTCACTATGTTACAGTATTGGTTTAAGTTGGTTTTCGGTGTTTCATGGTATATTTTGATTGGTTTTGCTGTGTAGTAGTACTTGAGTGAAGTTTCATAAGTGTATAGCCTTCCATTTACTGAGGCATATGTGGAGGGTTTTGAGTTAAATTGTGAAATCACTGTTCTTATTGTGTGATTGAATTGATATGGGAGGATCGGGTTGCACGCCACAACATGAGGAATAAGGGTGATCTATTGAGGATGAATAAGGGGGAAATACGATTGTCTGGTAGGATCGGGTTGCGCCGCAACAGGAGTAATAAGGATGGACTGGTGGGATCGGGTTGCATGCCGCAACAGGAGAAATAAGGGTGATATATATTGAGGAGTAATAAGGGTGGACTGGTTGGATCGGGTTGCACACCGCAACATGAGTAATAAGGGTAAATGTTCATATGATTACTGTTGATATGGTGGGATCGCGATGCACGCCTTATCATTTTGTTATTCACGTATTCATCCTCGGCACACGAGTACATGAGGTCGGTTGTACTGATACTGCACTCTGCACTTTCTGTGTCGATTTCGGAGCTGGTAGTGGTTGATCGTGAGGTCGGTCACAGATACTTCATCCATGAGACCCAAGGTATTCCTGCTGGCTTCCTTAGGCCCTGACGTCCCCTCCTATGTTTTCATTTCCCTGTTTTCTTTTCTTTCGAGACAGATGTACTTTTTTCAGACCAGTATTTGTAGTAATTCGTAATATGTTCGTGGATTGTGACACCAATTTCTGGGTGGTAATAGTTTCGGTATTGTTAATAGTATGTAGATGACCGGTTTATTATGCACTTCAGCATTTATTTCTGTTTGATTTAGTTTTTTTAATTTTAACTATAAAATGTAAAAGCAAAAGGTGAATAGAACTCTAACATTGGTTTGCCTAGCGAGTGCGATGTTAGGCATCATCCCGGTCCCGATAGTGAAAAATTCGGATCGTTACAGTAAATGAATTATATTTAGTAATATATCATGAGAGAACAATTGGTCCGGTAAATTTTGCTTATATAGTTGATCCACAAACTTTATAACATAAATTTTTTATTAAGTAGATGTATGGACGCAAAGTTGGTTGAAACTTGAAAAAAAAAAGTATTTTTGAATCTGTGTTGGAAAATAATTTTTGGAACAGATACAATGTGTGTTCTTAATGAAAATATTGTTGAAGACTTGGTTGATAAATTTATAGGGACAGGTGCACATATAGTCATTCTCATATATGCTATTTAGAGATTAGCCGACTTATTTTGTCCGAAAATTTTAAACAAAATTTTTTAGCTTCGGGATAATTCAGAACACTTTTATCCTAAAAAATTAAACTGAAATTCAGAACGCACAGACTAATTTCTAAATAGCAGTCCATTAAAGTGGCTATTTCTACGGAATTATAACTAACTTAATGTGAATTTGACGGATGTCCCAATGTGTTATACGCCTAACTTGTCATTTAAGCTAAGTTAATAATTAATATTATTAAATAAAATTAGCTATAAATACCTTCTAAATATATAATTTGATTGATACTAAAATATCTTCATCTTTTTTATTATAAATCAATTCATTTCTGGCCTTTCACTTGCAACCATGGCTTCTTTAAGCAATTCATTCCTTTTTTTCACATTCTTCTTTTTATCTCTCATTTTCCTCTCTTCACAAACTTATGTTTAAAAATTTTAAAGTCGAGACCAAAAATTATGTCTTCAACAGATCGAGTAAGTTTTATACTGAATATTATTGAAGCGGGAATTGAGAATGCAACAAATACACAAATTTATATAAAAGGAAGGCTCAATGATACAAAAATTAGTCAAGATTTCAAATTAGCATTAAATGAGTGTGACACTTGTTTTCGTAATATGGTATTGTGTTTTAAAAGTGCATATGGTGAGATTAAAGATGATAAAGATTATATGACAGCCAGTTATGATCTTGCTGTGATTGGTGATCAAACATACCGTTGTGGATTATTTTTGTCTGATTATAAGGTTAAGGAGCCAATGGTTACAATTGGGATGAAATATGTCATTTATTTTAGTCATCCCGCATATAATATTGCGGTGGATCTTGATATTACTTTTCCTCCACCACCATTATAATTTGAACCATTCAAATGTACGGTTATTAAAGAAATAAATTTTTTGCTTAAACTTTAATTTTTTTTCTTAGTTTATTTCATAGTAAAGATGATATCCGAGGAAATTAATTTTTCCCCCCATTTCTCATTTTGTTAATTGAAAGAGAGCAAGCGCTATCCATTGAGTAAAGAGAGGGTTTTTGGTCGGTTCCCGTTCGCCTTCCCCCTCTCATAGTCTATTAGTGGGTAGAGTTGTCAACTTAGAGGGCGTTCGCCTCCTCTTTAAACGTCTGTTGTTAATTTGAATGTTTCCTAGAATTTTCCTAACGTTCTTGGTTCTTTAGTTATGTACTTAGAAACGTAAACATAGATCAGTAAAAAATACAAGATTTATCGTGAGAAATTATCCGTCTCAATAGATATAAAAATCACGACCTACATGATAGCATTTAACTCAATTCTACTAAAATAAATGCGTTCAAGTTTGTTGATCATCAAAATATAAAGAACTGATCAATAACTACCTAATACATATTTATGATTTTTAAAGTTTAAAACAAACTTAGGTGTCTCAATGAATATCCACGAATAAAAAATACGAGCCCATTTCATATGCCCACTGAAAATAACGAAAAAGGGTCAAAATTAAATTTGATATATTGGATATATAATCTACTGTGGGGTATATTTGAACCTTAATTGTTAGTTTATTTGCAGTATATTTGAATTATTTTAACTATTCTAAGGATATTCTTCATTTAGGGCGCGATCTGGGTAAATCCCATTTTAATACAACTAGTCTTACGGTACGCGCGTTGCGCGTGTAACCTATCTAAATGAGTATAAAACTTTTAAAATTTTATATAAATATTTTTTGAATTAAAATAAATGTGTAAATTTATTTAACAAAAAATATTGATTATGTATATCTAATTCAATAAGGAATATCAATTTATACCTTTCGATGTCTATGTTTTATTTTTTCTATTTTAACTACTACCTTAAATTACTTATGACTAAATGTATCTAATTTATTTTCATTAATTTTAATATATATTATTTTATCGATGTTCTACTTTTCGAGTATTGTAATTGGATTTGTAATTTAATATGTGTATAAATTTTCAACATGTATTCAACTTATTCAAATAATAATTAACTCAAAGTAAATTAAAGTGCTTATTACTTTAAATTAAAATACTACTATTATTTTCAAAACGCAAGCATATCATATTAAACTTATTTATATATATTTTCATACTCAACCTAGTATGTTGTAAGTTTGGTCTACATATTATTAATAATCTTTAATTTTTGAAGACTTAAAATTAGATCTAAAATTTTATTAGTAGATTTCTAACACGTTTATATGTATTTTGTCTAATACACATAAGAAAAAGTCATAATTACTTTACAAAATTATTTAAGGAAAGGATTTATAAGTAAATTTTTATTTGGTTTTAAATTCCTAAAATTTAGGAGTTTCTGACCAATATTTAGTTGATTTTAAAGTATTAAATATTAGTAGAATAATTAAATTATAATTATAACCAATATAACATCTATTTTTAAAGGGTAAAAAAAGCGAACAACATTCCGCTAAGAGGTTTCATGCTAGGATATTCGCGATGCGCGTACCTTCTATTGATGCATACAAAATTATAAAAAAAAAAACATAAGCCCTTAAAAATAAGATTTTTAAAAATATAAGCTCTTGAATATAATAAATATTGAGCTTACTTACTCGAAAAAAGTAACGGATGGCCTATCTAAGCATGACAACGACCAAGATAATGTTGAAAGTTTGTTGTTATTATGTATCTCGTTCTTTTACATTAATTTCGTATCAAAGTAGTCGTCTAGGTACCATGTATTCTAAGACAAGTTAACTACAAAGAGAAGAAAATTAGCGATAGATAAATTATGTAGTTAAATAACAAAATTTATCGCTAATCCTACTTAGTGACATAATTAGTTTTATATTATAAAAAAATTCTATTAACTATAAGATGAATTTAGTAACTAATTCATGTTTTATAAAGTTAAATTATGTAACAAACTTTCTTAGTAATAATATTAGTTTCTTTATTAACAAAAAATAAAAGTCCTTTTCCATTTATTTATTTTAACATATGCATTGAGGTAATTTAGGTATTTTTGTAAATTAAATTATGATAATTAATTTTTATCACAAATTAATGATTACTATTTTTTTTCAACAATAATTACTATTTCGAAACCTACTGCCGTAGTAAATTTTAACAATTTAACAACCAAGCTTCTAAGAATATTCTTATGATTTAATTTTTTTTAAATAACAAATAAATCATATGAAAGAAAAATAAAGGCAAAATTGGTCTTTACACAAAAACGAGAAGTTTCCTCCTACTTTTTTTTTTTGTATTCTTTTACGTCTTAATATATTGTATCCTTATTAGGAGAAGATATCGTATACTTAATTATATTAGATTTTTTTATTTATTTGGAACTCCTAAATATAAGGAAAGTACAATTTTGTCCAATGTAAAATATATTTTTAAAGGATAAAAAAGACGAACAACATTTCGTTAAGGGTATTCATGCTTTTAATATAGTAAAGATAACTCGCAAACTATACTAAAAAGGTAATTATTAGACTTTTTGCTGATACTTTCTTATTATTTTATAAATTATGAATTTAATACAAACTACTATGCGATGAAAATAAAATTATTTCACTAGTGATGTAAGAGAATGGCGAGATATCTAAAGATTCTCATTGTCAAAAATTTCCATATACTGTTATAAAAAATTAATAAAATTGAAAAAAAAAATAAAGAAAAGGAAATAAAACTTGACGTCAACTCATCAAGTTGCAAAATCCCGTTAATAGCGTAATCAAATGGCATTATTCCATCTTATTTTTTATTTTTAAACTTCTCTTCTTCTTTAGTTTGTCTCTTTTATTTCCTTATATTTCTTTACAAAATATTTTTGTGCTCTCTCAAATATAATAAAAAAGGCAAATCAAAGGACAATAATTATTTTACTATGTCTAAACATAGACATATTCCTTAAATAAGATGTACGCGTAAATATATAATATGATTTTGCAAATATATAGATTGATTTATACTAAAAATATCTTCATTATTTTACTATAAATTAACTCAATTTTTGTACTTCACTTTCAACCATGGCTTCTTCAATCAATTTATTCCTTTTTCTCACATTCTTTACCTCTCTCATTTTCCTCTCTTCACAAACCACTCCAAATACACATAAAATCTCTTCAAATTTACTTACTGAAGCATGCAATATTGGTCGAAAAAATTGGGACTCCAACTTATGTTTAAGAATTTTGAAGTCGAGGCCGAAAATTATGTCTTCAACAGATCGATTAAGCTTTGCACTGAATATTATCGAAGCAGGAATTGAGAATGCAACAAATATACAGACTTATATAAATCGAAGGGTCAATGATACAAGAATTAGCCCAAATTTAAAATTAGCACTAAATGAGTGTGTTGGTTGTTTTCAAGCTGGGATTTGGTCATTTAAAAGTGCTTATAATGAGATTAAAGATGATCAAGATTATTTGACATCAGATTATGATCTTGCTTTAATTTATGAGCAAGTTTATCGTTGTGATTATTTTTTGACTAATTATAAGGTTAAGGAGCCAGTGGTTTCAATTGGGATGAAATATGTTACATATTTTAGTTATCCAGCATTACAAATTGTGGACGATCTTGAACCTAGTTGTCCTCCACCAGCATAATTTGAATTATTCAAATGTATGGTTTATCAAAGGATATTAATTTTATTGTTTAAGATTTGTTTTTAATTTTCTTAATTTTATTTCATAGTAGAATTATTATTTCATACGTGTGTGAAGATCTATGATTGTGACATTTAAGGTATTTAGGTTACAAATTTTAACATAGATATATGAGTCTATGTTAGTTTTGTCATCTATATATGGAGCTATGAATTTGTTATATGATTTATTGTGATTTTTTTCTTTGCGGTCTATATATATTTGATGATAAAGTTGATATTTTTTTATCTACATGCATTTAGAAAATCTATGTGTATGTTTTGTTTTTTTACAATTTTAATTTGATATTATATGCCTCAAAACTATTATTCATAATATGGTTAAATTAAAATATTTTAATTCCATGAGACATGACAAAAAAGAGATGAAATCTTTTTTCTTTTTCTTTTTTCTGAAAGCTAAAAGAAAAATTGATACCAAAGTCTGTTTATTGCAAATGATAAAGACAATTTTTTGTTGGTGATTCAGTAAAAATAACCTATCCAAAAAAATAATAATTAATAGGCAAACAACAACGTAAACCAAAAAAAAAAAAAAATGCGGGGTGGGGTAGTGCGAATTTAGGCAGGGGCGAGTTCATGCGGGCCGGTGGGGTTGAAATCACAAAATAAGCCGGCAGCTCGCCCCGCGTCGTTTGCCACCCCTACCCTTAGTTGCTCGACTTTAGCCCTCAACTGTGGTAAAGGTAAATATATTATACATCATAATAAGTAATTTTTGACATATATACACAACATAATTTTTCGATGAAGGGTGTTTGATTGATCATTTTTATCGTGCCCATAGCTCTACTATTTACAAATCCCATAATAATTAATTATAAAATTAAGTTTTATTCATTAAAATTGTATCTTTTTTACATAATCAGATTGGTCGCCTATAAAATAATTATAGATTATTTTTACGCTAAATATAAATTAGTAATATAATAAATATGATATTTAATTTTTCATGATATGTTAAGTTACACTAATGTGCACAAAATCTTTGCACTAACAATTTATTTAACTTAAATAAATAAATACTTTATTAGCACATTCTCTTAAGCCATATACTCTTGCGTGGTAATGGACTCTCTATATTTTGAAAAATGGTTAATGACGCTTTTTGGTCCCTCGGCTGTTGATAAATTTTGATTTTAGTCCTTGTGAAATCTCATTATGCACATTTAATTTTCAATCAATTGGAATATGCACTTTTGATCCGTTTGCTTGTGAATATTCACCCATTTACCATAAAAATAACCCTTCCACCACTTAATTACCCATGTATTATGTTTAACTTGTATTGTGCTCCATCTCTGATGGTAATATACTTTATAAATGTTCCAAACATAACATACTTCATATATAAATAGGTTGATGTGATGACCCGATAGGTCATCTTATGATTTAAAACCCAAGTGTCACGACCCAAATCCCGAACCTGGTCGTGATGACGCCTCTCGTGAAGGCAAGGTCAGCCAATCAATCCAATTTATCCTTTTAAAATAATTATTTAACAAAAACTATAGTGCACATGGTTTAATAATACCAAATAGCGGAAGTACAGATAAAAATGCGGAAATCCAACCCAACACAGCCCTAACCGGAGTGTCACAAGTCACGAGCATCTAAAGAATCTAAACACTAATACAAGACCAATAATATACATAATGGAATTTAGAATCAATGAAGAAAAACGGTACTGCGAACGCTGACGATCACCTTACTCAGCTACGATAGCAAAATCTCCAATCAGCCCAAAACCCGCTACCGGGTAAACAATTACTTGCATCTGCACATGAGGTGCATGGAGTAAAGTGAGTACTCCAATTCAGTGAGTAATAAAAGTAAATAACAACTGAGCGGTAAGAAATCACGTAAAACATATCGTCATGCTGTATAGAAGCAGAGAAAAACCCTTCAATTGAGAAAATCAGTGAAAACTGTAAAATCTTTAGAAATATCTTGGCTCAGTTTAAAACCTCTTTTTGAAAATGATCTTTTCAACAGTTGCGAAAATAAGTTCAACAATTAGTGATACTACGCACAGAAACCAGCCCCTCAGGCAATATTCTTTATCAAACTCTCAGTACAATATCAGCCCCGTAGGCTCACTCCCAACTCACAAGGTACAACATCAGCCTCTCGGGCTCACTCCCAACTCACAAAGTACAACATCAGCCTCTCGGGCTAAATATCAGTATCTCAGAATAGTATCAGCCCCTCAGGCTCAGAACGGTATGAAGCAACCGGACAATGAAAGAAGAACACATAATTATTATGGAAGATAATGCAGGTAATGAACAAATACATGAATGCAATGGAATGCATATGATGGTACATTCCACTACCCACTGCAGCGTGCAACCCGAGCCATCCATACTTATTTATCGTCGACGACGCTCACTGGGGGTGTGTACAGACTCCGGAGGGGCTCCTACAGCCCAAACGCAATATCAAGTCATCTTGTGGCATCAATCAAATCTTGTTCAGTCATTGTTACCTGACCCATTTACATCATATAGTGCCATTGTTACCATTGTTTCAAGTTCCTGCTGCGGCACTCAGCCCGAGCCACCCATAATATTTCAAGTCACATCACACAGTGCCATTGTTACCACTCTTTTAAGTCACTGCTACGGCGCGCAGCCCGAGCCACCCATAATCAGTCCAGAAATCAACATAAGCCCCTTGGGCATTTGTAAAACAGTAGTTCTCAGCCCGAAATAACATTTAAAATATCATTTAAGTTTTCAAAACTTAGAATCATGGTTGAGTTTGCAAAAATAGTATTTAAAACCTTGGACTGAAATCAAATGATATGCAAGATATGCTAAAACAGTAATGTCAATCCCCGAAGGATTCATATAGTTGGCACGAAGCCCAAACATAGCAATCATCTCAAAAGGCTTTACGCGATCGCGATTCATTAGCATGTTTCTCATATTTTACTCACCGCGATCGCTACCCATTGTCCGCGATCCCATAGAACACTGCTGCAGACAAAAACCAGCAGTTAAAAATGGCCTAGAAATGGTATGAAACCACCCCGAGGCCCTCGGGACCTCAACCAAAAGCACATATAAGTTCTATTACCTTATTCAAACTTGCTCGAACCATCAAAACACTACTATTAACATCAAAATCATCAAATTTCATCAAATCAAAGCTTAAGTTTAACTAGAACTTCCAAAACTCGCATCCGATCAAAAACCCTACCTAAACACCTCCGAATCAATTGAAATTTTGCACACACATCCCAAATCACCTAACGAAGATGCTGCAACTATCGGAATTCTATTCCGACCCCCGGATCAAAATCTCGCATACCAACCGGATTTCGCTAAAATACTACTTCGCCAATTCAAGCCAAATTCTACACCGGACCTCCAAAACCACTTCCGATCACACTCCCAAGTCACAAATCATCTCCCGGAGCTAACCGAACTATTGAAATTCACATCCGAGCCATCTAAATCATAAGTCAACGTCCGGTTGACTTTTCCAACTTAAGGTTTCTTAAAAGAGACTAAGTGTCTCATTTCTTATTAAAACCACTTCAAATCAACTCGATTACACAAGATATGGATAATGAAGCATAAGGAAGCTGAAAATGGGGAAATCAGAGCGATAACTCATGAGATGACGGGTCGGGTCGTCACACCAAGTCTGTGTTCCAATGCCTTAAAAACCTTATTTTATTCCTCTTCGATTTGCATGCGCAATCCGGACATGTTTCCGGTAAGCTTTTATGTTGAAAGTTGATAAAAATAAGAAATTTTGCTTAAAACCTCATATGAGTTGACTTCGATTAACGTTTTTGGTAAACGGACCCGGACTTGTATTTTAACAGTCTCAGTGGGTCCATATTGAAATATGGGACCTGGGCGTATGCCCGAAATCGGATTTAGAGGTCGCTATATTACTTTAGAAGCTCGTGCACTTGTGACACCAAGTTCATGGAATTGTAATAGACGTTGGATGTTTAGCTTTCGCATTTGTACTTAGAACATATCTGTTATTTTAGTTCGTTATTAATGTTATCGTTTAAGCTGCTAAAAGAAGTAAATTGTTCTAATGTTGGCTTGCCTAGCAAGTAAAATATTGGCGGCATCACGATCCCGATGATGAAAATTTTGGATCGTGATAGTTGAAAAAAATACATAAAGGAGCCAAAATACAATTCACTTATGAAGGTTAAATACCTTTAATGAGGAAATACAAAGACCAAAACTAGAATTTATGAATAATGAGGGACTAAAATTGCTATTTTTCCTGTTGAAAAATTTGTAGGGTTACCCAATTTATTATTCAAGAGACGATTATAATATTATGTAATTCATGATAAAACCCAAAAAATATCTTAAAAATATAAAAGGCCAAAACCAAAATCCCAACACTCATACTTACAGTTGCAAATTTAACCATAACTTTATTATACGTTGCTTCACCATTATTTTTCCCAAATGAGCTCAGAAACAATTATTCTATTTATTCGGATAGGGGTAAGTTTTGTATATATACTACCCTCCCCAAATTACATTTGTAATATTTTACTAGATTCTTTTTGTTGTTGAGTTATTTTTCAACTCCAAAAAGTTTAAGAAACTCAATGTACGGAAATACAAGGACCACAATTAAAATGTACGAATTATGAAGGGTGAAAAGTGCAAAATTAGAGCGATTACGCAATTTATATTGGAGGCGGTTATAGTGTTGTTTAATTCATAACAAACCCCAGAAATATCAGAAAAATATATTTATAGCCCCTAAATATTCAAAAGCAACTCCTAACAACGAAAAACAGGATCTATTCCGTTTTGCGACCTGGAAAACGGGATCGATGGCGTCGCCGGTGGTGGCAAAGGCGGCGGAGAGAATCGGGAATGCAGTGCGGCGGCAGGCCATAACCCTTACGGACGCCGCCGCAGCTAGAATAAGCAATCTCCTTCAGCAAAGACAGCGCCCTTTCCTTAAGCTCGGCGTTAAAGCTCGTGGCTGCAACGGCTTATCCTACACCCTCAATTACGCCGGTAAAATTATCTTATTTTATACTGTATGGTGAAACTTCTATGTTCAAAATTAGATGTTTATCTTTTATATTGCAATACATTAACTTTCATTTTGCCGAAATTTGGTCTTAAATTTGTCTGAAAGCCAAAATTTGGTATTAATTTTATTTGAAGTTAGAGATGTTGAATATTTGGCGTAGGTTTCCAGAGACGAATTCAGGACTTCGGTGTTGATTTTTTAGAGCTTAGTATGTTAATTTTGTAAATGTGATCCTACTGCTAGTCATCAACAACAACCACCACGTTACCTAAATATTAAACTCATCTTATGCCAATATTATGGAAATACAAATAAAAAATATTAGAAGAATAAAACGTATTAGAAATAATATAAGTTTTAGAAGAAAGTATATTAAACAAGAACATGTTGAAACATTATGTAGTCATTTACTTAATACTGGTGGTGTCCGTGCTCTTTGACTATTCCATGGGGTAGGCGATACCAGCACAATGCTCTTTGACATGTGATAGATAACTCAATACAGCAAGGCTAAGGCCAAGGCCAGTGGCGGACCAAGGATTTTATCCAAGCGGGTTTAGTAGACACAATAACGTTAGGTGAGATACTAGTCAAAAATAGGAATTACTGTTTAACATAAAGTGACTTCTGAATGCGTGTGTGTATATATATACGCGTGTGTGTGTGTTTCAACTTTTAACCCGTTATAAGACTATAAATTTTCCTTTAAAGTCTTCAATTTTCTTATGTTTTACTCAAAAGATAAGTTAATACAATAGCAATCTGATAATTTTGAAACACCATAAATATAAACAAAATAAGAATTAAAATTAACAGACAGTTTACTTGAACAATAAAGAAATAAACACACAATTTAATAAAACAGTAAATAAATTTTAAAAGAACTAATTGCAGAAAAGAAGAAGAGAAAAAATGCAACTTTATAACATAAAAGTACTAAAGTAAAATATTAGACACCAGATACACAATCTCACACAAATATAACTTCTAAAAGCTAAGTATTATTTACAAACAATCAATAATTATAACAATTAAAACAACTTCTATATGACAATTGGCAAATAATAAAATTCAAAAGGAAAAATAATCTAACAATTTTAGCATATTAGTAGATTGAACTAAATTAATAATAGTCACAGTAATGCAGGGAGAACTGGAGAAGGGCACCGCTGTACTGTGCAAACATGTGCAGTGTGTGCATCCCCGTGATTTCCGAAAAGTAACATACATGGCATATGAGATTCAAACTCACGCCCTCTGCCATAAAATGACCCCTCTTGACCATCGAGCTGACATTACTTGTTGGTGCAAGCGGATTTATTTTATCTACATATCCGTTTGTCACTATAATTTACACACATAATTAACAAAAAAGTTCGCCGAAGCGGGTTCAATTGAACCCACTTGATACAACGTGAGTCCGCCCCTGGCCGAGGTAGATTGGAAGAAATTACCTACTAGTATTTACCTCTGTTGGATGAACTCTGCTCTTCCATGATTTTCGCGGACTTTATTGACTAATAGGCTACACCCTTGGATGCAGTGATTTAGTCATTTATTTATCAGTTAAACAGTTATAGCAGGAATTTAATCTAATGAAAATGGAATAATCTCTGTACTTTGCGTAAAAATCCAGCTGATGTTGTAATTCAAGACATAAGAAGTTACAGTAAATAGTGTTTAGACTGGACAGACTATGATCATGGATGTAACTCTGGCAGATGGTATAACATGATAATACTAACACCTTTCGTCTTGAGGAAGAACCTTGTTTAATAATCCTCATCTGTTATTGCAACTCCGCTTTCAAAGACGTCGCGCATGGCATCAAAAAGCCTTGGCTGAATGCCTTTGTTACGGAATTGGTTTCCCTGTGGATATGCCTACAACAAAATTTGGCATATGAAATGGGTCAGTTGACAGGGACTAAGTTTTTTTTTTTATTGTCAAAAGAGCGAAATTAGTTAATAGCAGGCACGAAGCTAGCCCCCCCCACCCTTGAGTTTTAAATTTTTTGTCTATGATCAGTGGTTATTTTCTTCCTTTAATGTCAAGTAGAATATATCTTTTTGATAAGTAATTTAAAAAAAAAAGTATTTTTTGTACTTCTTTCATGATAAGTGATGTTCTAGATAGGGTTCTTCTTCTTTAGGTTGATCCTTCTATATCAGTGTAATGAAGCAGAAACACGGCTTACCATGACATATTCTGCCCACACCTCTTCAGGGGTACATACTGCATTAGTCCTTCTGTCCCATTGGACTCCTCTGCTGGCCAATAAAGTTGAAAATAACCTGTATTTTCTCTTGAGATGTCTTAGTTTTGCCTTCATACGACTAACCGTAAAGTGTGGATGCTTTCTCCGTATCTGCTCATTTACGAACACCCAGCTTTCCTCTCTGAATGTAGATCCCCATATATAGTCTTTATTGATCACCTCCGCCAACAGTTTAAGTAACTCGTACAGCTGTTCTTGAGACCAAACTGTATACACTATTGGGCCCGGTAGGTCCATCTGTAGTGAAGTAGGGAAAAGTGTACTCATTATGAAGCATTTTCTTGCAGGAATAATGAAATAGATTGCAAAACTTTTGGTTGCGTCACTGTCTGGTTATAAGATGATATTTTTACTCTTTCTAATATAAATGCTAAGTAGGAGCTCATTGCTAACCATCAAGAAATTAGAAGAACCTCGATCTGCTTACATAGCACTGACAAAGCAGATTTAAGCTCATAATATGCCCTTGCTACAGCTTTGTTCTTTTTGAGCTAAATGCATTTGAATTTTGACGCATAAGCTACATTTGGGTCTGTTTGTGTCAGGCATCCTTGACTTTGTTCAAGCTTCGCATTTGTGATGATCATCAAGTGGATTATTGAGTTTTCGTGTTAGGTGTAGAGGAATAAAGAAGTTGGCATTAATGGGCTATTCAAGTGGTATGATGTAAGCTACTTTAAAGAACTTGAATGGCATTTAATCAGGTAATACCTCTGCCTAGCTCCTTCCCAAAGAAAAGCACTAAGGCGCAAAAAACGAATGCCAAAGAAAAAAGAGGAACAAATAGGAATGTGTAACATTTTGAAGTAAATTTTACTTCATGATGGAGTCCACAAAACTGTTCTGTAGCTTTCACAGTAATGAAACACTTAAATATGGAAAATTTAAGGGAATTTGTGTAATGTTGCTATCATGTGACCAGGAGGTCACGGATTTGAACCGTGGAAACAGCCTTTTGCAGAAATGCTGGGTAATACTGCGTACAATAGACCATTTGTACTGTGGGCCGGCCCTTCCCCGGACCCCGCGCATAGCAGGAGCTTAGTGCACCGGGCTGTCCTTTTTTTGTGCACCTACTACTTTTTGCTTAAGAACTTGATGCTTGAGGTAAGAATTTAAGGTTTTCTTTTGATGGTCATTTTTGCCCCCTCGTGGCTCGAAGTCCTTTGTTTTTTTTTTTCCAACCCAAGTAAAACTAGTAGAAAAATATGAAATGATGTAAATATTTTTGTAATTGTAACCTGAAGATAATCAATGGGTGATAATACGCTTAACCAATGAAAAGAATAAAAGGCAGTGCGGTAAATATAAAAATTACAGTAAGAAAAAAGGACAAGGACAGCATATAAGATAGTGGTGAAGACAGAATGTGAGTATCACGTACAATTTTTTATAAATATGCGTATCACATTCATTAATGGCTAGATATAACATTAAGTTATTTCTCAATAGGAAGGGAGGTTTATAAGCTGGCTTACTTGAATAGCTCTGGCACTTGGGGAAGTAAATAATTTAAATACTTTAATCAGAGAAAGGAAATCAGAACACTAGAAGCAAAATTCCTTCTATCCTGGAATTATCATTGGCCAACCTGAAAAGGAAAAAAAGAACAAAACACGGGGAAGCATAGAAGTTTATGCACTAAAATGTTGAGAAACCATTCCCACCCCCAACGAGATTGAAGCCTTCGAAGCAAGAATCTGCTGAATATTTTTTGCTTGAAGCCCTTTATTTGTTTGTTGGGGAAAGAGGGGGGGGGGGTGTTAACGTTCCACACCAAAGGGAACTCCATTTTCAGGACTCGATTTGAGATATCCGGTTAAGTGTGTAGGAAGGTTTAGCATTCCACCACTCTTTTGGTGGTGAATATGTAGAATATTAAAAATTCTCAAAAAAGATTATATAGAATATTCAAACCCTATGATGCACATACCAATTGAGTGTAAGATAGATTGAGCAAGGAATTTTATCAATATCCTGTAATCGATAATAAAGAGTTGCCTTTGGTAGTTAAAGAAGGAGATCTTGCCAATTGTATAGGATCTATATTGTGGATTTTCATATTGGAAAAGCCTACGCTAGGGTTGTCGTTTGGCTGGGGCATGAATGTATATATTGATGGAAAGCATTATCTAAGGTTATCATGAAAACATGTTGAGATGTAGGAGATATCATTCATTGAGAATTTTTGATTTTGCACTGGGTGTCCGAGTCTCTTCGAGCCCCGACTAATCCCGGGGGTGCACAGACCCTCGGCAAGGAGTTTCCCGCAAGTGCACCACGGTTAATTCAGGTTTTACCCAGTCCGATGACCCTCAGAAATTGTTTGCACCCAGTGGGTTTCAAACTTGAGACCTTGAAAGGGAGCAAACCCCAAGGCTCAATTCATTGAGAATTAAAGTCACATTTGGAGAAATGTGGTAAAAAAGTGAATAATCGAAAGGAGAGATCCTGTGTTTTATCCAACAAAGATTGTAAAAAAGAAATCATAAAATGGGCATTAATCAGAAAAAGAAAGCAAAGCATTCTTAGCAAAAGGAGATCAATAACTTAGTTACATTCTAAAATACCCTAGATTTCATTTGGATCATTAGAATGCTGAGAAGGGAAAACTCAGATAACTCACCTTGTTCAGTCGAGAGGTCTTTTCTTGTTGGTTGGAAAGATGATAGGAGTGCGATTGCAGCCTGTGGACTCCTTGGTTCGATGTGTTCAATTGAAGTCACCGACCTCGTTTTTATCGCTTACAATCATTGTATTTTGTGAGCTTCCAAGATTGGTTACATGTTAATAGTAGCAGTCCTGGTCATAATTAATGCATGATGGAATGACAAAATCCATCAAGATTACAGCACGCGCTCTAGAAGAAAATCATGAGGGCCCTACAGGAATTTTGAAATACAACATTTTGATTTTGTAAAAGATTCCAAATGGAATATATTAGAAATATTGGTTTATTGGTAAATATTTTATTTCCAACTGGCAAATTGTGAAGCAAGAATTTCATGAAATTGAAATGCCAAAGGAGAATTAGGTATTCTTGTTTTTCCTTTTATGTGAGATAGGAGAGCATTGGCATTTGCCTTTTTTGTTTCAAATAGCACATTACATTTTCCTTTTGAGATGTAAATCTGCTGACCAAGTTTTCTTGATTTGCAAAATATTTATCAATCAAATAAAAGAATGAAATTTGCTGAGGAAAAGCATGTAACTGAATCCTTCTAATTTATGCCCAACCTTTTATCTTTTTTATTTTTATACTAATTATGCTCCTTCAACGGTATTTGCTCTGCTTGATAAGGGGTTTCCAGACTGTTATGATCAACTAGCATAGCTTCCTTGTGTTTCTCGACATTAGAAACAACGTATGCTTAATAAGTCATTAACTTCTTGTTTCCTATAGGACCGGACTTTTAAAATTCCCAACTTCCATACAGTTGATTTCGCTGTAAAAACTCAAGAACAATAAATACAATAAGGAGAACAGAACAAACGACATAAAAAAAAACAACTTATATAGAAGAGCACATGATAGAATCTGATTTTTGGCCTTGGTTTCTCTGGAGCAGTGTTTTAAAAGGCATTTTCGGGGCGAGCCCTGGGGCGAGGCGCACCAAAAATGCCTTGCAACGCATACGCCTGTGCGTTTCGGGGCGTACACCCAGGCGTTTGAGGCGTGTTTTTTTAGTGAGGCGTAAGCCCAAAGATTTTTTCAAATTAAAACAAAATTTGTTGAATAAGTCCTTCATAGAATACCCAAATTTTGCTTGGTAATTACTCAAAAGTTTTAAAAAGGAACTGAAATGTATTAAATTTAGAAGTTAAGACCTTTTTTATTGATTGAAACCCTAATTCATGGTCTTTCCAATTTCTTTATCTTGTTCGCTAGTATGCTAATATCTCCCAAAAGCAACAGATTTTTTTTCTTTTTACAAATACAAAGAGAACTTCATTCTCCTTCATAGCAGCAAGTTCAAAGTTCAAATTTCCGGTTAGTCATCCTTTTTGTTCCTCCATGTAGAAAACTTTATTCTTTTAGACTCCAGTTACTTGTGCTTGTAAGTAGCGTATAATAGATTATTTTGACTTATTTTTTGTTGGGATGGAGCACGTCTATCTATCTATCTAT
>MU743615.1:25243-42399 GCA_026770625.1 Nicotiana glauca | reverse complement strand
ACCTAACCAAATTTGGTTAACGTAGGTCAGGTTCTCCGTCATTTAAGTGGCGTTAAGTGCATGCAGGCAGCAAGGCACTAATGTCTTATTTCTCATTGACAAGCTTAACGTAGGTATAAATCTGCTGAATTTGTGGCCTCTGAAAGAGTAGAACATCAAAAAATCAAAATAACTGGAAAAGTGGTATATTAATTGTAAAACATTATGAACTTAGGAATATAGAAGAAATTTATAAGAAATTATTTGTTAATCTTGAATTGTAACTTAAATGCATTTTGCATCAGATCATAAATTTGAAATGATTTTTAACTTAATTTGTATGAATTTTATTTCACGTGTTTCATGTAATAGCAGTATCAGTTCCTATATATTTATAAGTGTTTGTTTGTGACTTTGTGTTTATGTCAGTTCCTATATGTTTATCTTATTCCTATTTGCACCTTTCTTTACTGAAGTTCATGCTTTAAATTGGTTTATCCTTGTGCCATCACAAACCTTAGTTCTTCTATGCTCTTATTGATAACATTGCTGCAAACTGTCACTTACCTTCTTTTATTGGGGGGGTTTTTGGGGGGGGGGGGGTTCTTGAAGTGTCAGGTTTATTTGCTTATTTTACAATTTGGTTTTTTATTGAGCTCTCTCCTTTGAGTCTATTCAATGTTGTATGCACACAAAAAAATCCATCAGCAAGACTAATTAATTAGCCTATGGCGTTGGGGGATTCTAATGTTGTTATACAACTTTAAACTGATTGCTATATGGATTTTTGTTGTGGTTTCGTTTCTAATCGCAACCCTTTGAACATTCTAGATGAGAAGGGTAAATTTGATGAGCTGATTGAAGATAAGGGAGTAAAAATACTTATTGATCCTAAGGCACTGATGCACGTGATTGGTACCAAGATGGATTTTGTAGATGATAAATTGAGGTAAGGGATTTACTTGCCAATATCTGTATCGCTGGTTGCTTTTATTAAGCCGACTCTCAAACACTTTAGGTACGAATCCTGTTAATTTTGTGGAAAAGTGGTTCATTTTGCTATTTTGGATGAAATGCACTGAAAGTTACTTAGTGTTAGTTATCTCGCACAATGAGTGGATGGCACAATTTGACCCCTCTGCAGCTTTGTCACTTGCTGCTTCATCCAACTCCTACCTGTTGCCACTAATTTTTCTTAGGGTGTATAGTTTTGTGGTTTTTTGCTTTAGTTTATACTAATTACATGTAACAAACCTTAAAAAATGTTCTAATGTCATTTAGGATCTGATTATTGGTTTAATTATGTGCAAATTATGCTGGGAATATTTGCAATTATAAATATAGTTTTGAGAAATATGAAGTTTTCAGTCCAGAAAATTTGTGTGAAGGCTTAATGTGGGATAAGGTAGACATTCTTTTGTATCTTCTAACTTATCTTCTCATTTTCTGGATTCTTTAGTTCAAGTTAGTTTTTCTCTAACTAAGGATCGTTTTGTGGTTAGCTAAACTATGTAACTGTGAGCTATGCTGGTGCTGAAGATTTCAGGGGGCGGGGGTCAAGAAGGGAATCAAAACATTTCTGGCATCAATAGCTCAGTTGTGGCAGCCCTATGAACGGCTGCAACAAATCTTTTAACGATGTTTTGACTTGTCCAAAGCTGTCCATTTCATAAGGTGTCCGCAGCAGTTTATGACTTATTTTAACATCTTATTTGCAGGTCTGAGTTCGTATTTATTAACCCCAACTCCAAAGGGCAATGTGGTTGTGGCGAGTCTTTCATGACAGCAGCGAGTAAAGGAGCTGGAAAGTGAGATGATTTCACTGAGGCATTGATGTTTATAATGTACTTTCACTAGGATAGACAAAGGATGAAATAAAGATTCTCCAGGAATTATATGCCATACTAATACATATGTTCCTATTGTATCTATTGGATGTGAGAATTCCCAGCCATGGCAATTGTATAATCTACTGATCCTACAGAAGTGGAAATATTTTTTTTGGCAATCCTTGCCTTAAAGTTCTGGAGTTACGGAACTGCAAAATAGTAAATCTTGCATCCTGGCCTAGCGGTCACCGGAAGTGGGTGAAACAATACCTTACAGCTTGTTTGGATGGTTGTTCCCCGTTGTATCATATTGTATTGTTATCCCAAAACAATGTTTGTTTTTATTGTTTCATTAAAATTGGTTGTATTGTATTATTAAATCCATTGTTCCGGAACAATGAAAAGTCCCATTTTATGAAACAACCGATTTGGTGTGGTGGGATCGTTTCCTATTTCTCTTTCCAATTATGCCCTAACTTATTACTCAACAATTCTATTTTATCTTTTACCTTTTTTTCTATTTTAACTCCAAATTGCCAACCTATAGCTTGCTTTGTTTTTTTTCCAAGTAGTTTTGCCGGCAACGTTATAGGTATTTTGCCACCTTCTATTTTATTTTTTCTCCTAATTTGCTTTTAACTCAATTCTAATTAGTTGTGCTACTTTGTTTTGCCTTCTTCTGTTTTGCTTTCTTAAGGTGTTTTGCCTTTTTCTTTTTTCTTTTAAAAAAAAATTATTTTATGCATAACTTTTGATAAATTTAATCTTTACACAATTGAGGGTATTTTAGTAAACTTATCAGTTACAGTACAGTTCGATACAGTCAAATCAAACAGCAAAATATTATTTAACAATATTAAAAAACACAATCTATCCAAACATTGTATTCATAACACGATACGGTACAATACAATACATTATAAAACGACAAGGAACAATGGACCAAACAGAGTGTTAGTGTGTGTGTATATATATATATATATATATATATATATATATATATATATATATATATATATATATATATATATGTGTGTGTGTGTGTGTGTGTGTGTGTATTTACATGCACACACGCACGCACACGTTATTCTGACGAAGTAATACTGCACCAATATTCTGTAATCACTATTTACTAATTTGCTGACATGTGACTAGGAGGTCACGGGTTCGAGCCGTGGAAACAACTTGTAAAAATGCAGGGTAAGACTGCGTAAGATAGATTCTTGTGGTTTGACCCTTCTTCGAACCTCGCTCATAACACGAGCTTAGTGTACTGACCTGCGTTTTTACCGTTCACTAATTTAAAATACTATTTCCCTTGTTCGGTACAGTAGTGTGAGAGTAGAAGTGTTGAACATAACTATCAGTAATTTGTGCCAACTAGAGTTCAAAACCTGTCATTTTGTCCCGAGTATGCCTTTCACTTTCTTATGCTGATTTATTTGAAGTTTGTCTTTGTCTTTCGATTGGATTTTCAATGTAAGGCCACAAATAAAAAACATCTACCAATCCAATCTTTCAAAAGGCGAAGAACCCTCCAATCATCCCCTCTTATCCTTTTCCATTCAGGTGTAGTTTCCTTGGTTTGCGTCAACTTCCATTTTTGTTTACTTTTGTTTTAGTTCCTATGATTAGGCACTTGGAAGAATTGTTTTCTCTTTGTATTTTTTTATATGCGTGGTGTCCGGATTAAGTTATGCATAACTCAACTAATTTATTGAATATTCATTAATTTTTTCAAGAATAGAGAATAACTATGCCTACTAAGACATTGAATACCTGGTCGGATTTTTTTCCCCGTCAATTTGAAGAAGAAAAAGTAAAAAATAATTCGTTAATTTTTTTACATAAATTTTTAAACTACATATTGATGGAGTATTTTTCTTTAGAAAAATAGACTCTTGAAAAGAATACAACATAGTATAAACATTCATATCAATAAGTGTATTTAATAAACATTCATTCAATAAGTGTATGTAAGTTAAGCTCTATATTGAAAAGCTCTTATGGTAGAAAGCAAAGCAAAAAGAAGAAAGATAAACTCATCCCTATTTATTGCTCGCTCGGTTCACAATAAGTGACCAATTTGCTTTGAACACACCCATTAAGAAAATACTAAATTCTAGACAAAAATATTTAGTGTGACTAAATTATCCTTAATTAAATATTGCATCATAGTTATAGTAGCACTTACTTCTCTTCTCAAATGTGAGGAATAAATGACTTTTTAGGGTAATTTGGAAAAACAAATTGAATTTTTTCTTGATTATATAAATGAATATTTATTTTGGACCAAAATAAAAAAGCAAATTGGTCACTATTGTGGACCAGAGGCAGTAATGATTTACACAAATGATTTTCAATTGAAGGAGTGGGTTTCTATTAGGGGGGTTCGTCGGTCGGTACGGTACGGTATTTAGATATTTCGGTTCGGTATTTTCGATATTCCGTTTCTTAAAATCTCATACCAATACTGTACCTAATTAAATTCGGTATGGTTCGATTTTTCTCTTTTCGGGTTCGGTTTACTTGGTCCAGTAATTTCGGTTTATTCGGTTTGAATACTAACTAGTGCATAGAGAGATAGACTCTAATATTCTTTATTAAAGTACTCAAAAATACAAAACTGAAAATGTTTGTTGACAAAATTTTTGCCCAAAACTAGAAAGTATCGACCTAAATAGAGAGAATTGTATATAAAAGAATATTTGGTCATTAGAAATGTCTTGTTACTTGTTTAAAGTTAATTAATGAACCTAGAGAATAAATGAAAGTAAAAGTTTAGATTTTTTATATTTATGTTATAATTGATAATATGTATTTTGTGTAATATAATATATATTTCGGGGTATCTCGGTATTTTATTTCAGAATACCAAATACCATACATAATACTAATATTTTAAAAAACTTAAACCAAATATCATACCAAATATCAAAATACCGTATACCAAATACCAAAATTTTCGATTTCGGTACGGTAATAGGGTATTTAACAAATTATGCACAACCCTAATTTCTATATTTGTGTGTACTATGATTGGCCAGTTGAATGTCCAGAGTAACATAGATTCTCACGTGCCACCCACTTTTCACACATTAACACACACAGTAGTGTGTGTGTCTTTTGTCTCTCCCACCACCCCACCACCCCCATAATGCTGGCTTGACCATTTCTCTCCCAAACCACAATCAATATTCCTTCTATTCGCCCTCTCTATTCTCTGTACCTTCTTTTTTTGGGTTTTTGTTTTTGTTTGATCGATTGATTCTTATTCTCGGTGTTGATCATAATCCTATTAAGATTCATGTGGTAAGCTTCTTAAAATTCTTGGATTTATGCATTTTACATTTTTTGGTATGGTTATTTATTTTGTCGTTTTATGGTTTTTCAGGAGTGGAAATTGATGAGTTAAAGCTGAGATCTTTTTGCTCCTCAAATGTTGCCCCAAAGGTCCAAACTTTAACTTGGTATACTTTGTATTTTTTGAGAAACCAAATTCTTGATTTGGTTATTTATTGTGCTTTGTTATGGTGTTTCAGGATTGGAAATTGGTGAGTTAAATATGGGATTTTTTGCTCCTCAAATATTGCTCCAAAGGTCTAAACTTTAACTTGGTATACTTTGTATTTTTTGAGAAACCAGATTCTTGATTTAGTTATTTATTTTGCTTTGTTATGGTTTTTCAGGATTGGAAATTGGTGAGTTAAATATGAGATGTTTTTCTCCTCAAATATTGCTCTAAAGGTCAAAACTTTAACTTGGTATCCTCCTCTATCTTTTGAGAAACAAGATTCTTGATTTGGGTTTTTGACTGACTTGTGGTTGGAATCAAGAAAATTTATGTGTGGTATATTTACCATTTGCTAATTGACTAAAAAGGGTCCCTGGTTATTTCATTTTTTGGTTGATTTTCCCTCAAGATTATCTGGGGTTTAATTAGCTCTTGAAAATCATTCTCTTGAGAGATTACTGAGAATAACCAGATGTTGGGATTTGGATTCCTTGATAAGCGTCCGTTGGATAATATTTTGATGCAGTATGGAGGTTTAAGTTGCATAATTGTATTGCTTGGTTTATAGCATTTGTTTTTTTGGGACCCTTTTGAAATTGTTGTTTTATTTGAGGGTATGATGGAGTACCTTCCTGTTGAGGTCATTGGGAACATTTTGTCCCGGCTTGGAGCTGCTCGAGATGTTGTGATTGCATCTTCTACTTGTCGGAAGTGGCGAGAGGCTTGGCGGAATCATCTTCAGACACTCACCTTTAACTCGAATGACTGGCCGGTTTATCATGAGCTCACAAGGAGCAGACTTGAGATAATTATAACTCAGACTATTTTCCAGACTAATGGACTGCAGTGCCTTTCAATCATAATGGACGACGTCGATGAGTTCTCTGCTGCTCCGGTCATTGCTTGGCTAATGTATACCAGAGAAACATTGCGCCAGTTACATTACAATGTTAGGACTACCCCGAACATTAATATACTCGAAAAATGTGGTCGCCAGAGGCTCGAAGTGTTGGCTCTGGCCCACAATACAATCACGGGTGTCGAACCTAGTTATCAAAAATTCCCTTGCTTGAGGTCTCTTTCACTTAGTTACGTTAGTATATCGGCTTTAGACCTGAGTCTTTTCCTTACAGCCTGCACAAAAGTTGAGGTTTTGAATCTTGTCAGTCTAGACATTGTTATGTCTGATCCACAGGCAACGATGGAGTTGAGTAGTAACTCTTTGAAAGATATCTATGTTGAAGCCATTAGTTTGGATAAAATCATACTCGAGGCAGATAGTCTCGAGAAGCTGCATTTGAAAGATTGTACGCTCGAGGTCTTTGAGCTTGTCAGCAAGGGGAAGTTACGACTCCTTAAGATCGATGACGTTAGCGTCATCCATCTTGATATCGGCGAGAGTACTGAAAATCTTGAGATTGTGGACGTCAGCAATTTCACAATCATGTGGTCCAAGTTCCATCATATGATAGCAAAATCGTCAAAGCTGAGAAGACTGAGGCTATGGGGAGTTGTGTTCGATGACGATGACGAGGTTGTCGATATTGAGACAATTTCTGCTTGCTTTCCTCAATTAACTCATCTATCGCTGAGTTATGAACTAAGAGAGACAACACTTCAGTATGGATTGCAAGATTCTTTTCGATTGGAAAATGTGGTCATCTTGGAGCTAGGCTGGACACTTATTAGTGACCTGTTCTCGCATTGGGTAGCAGGGTTACTTGAAAGGTGCCCTAACTTGAGGAAGTTGGTAATCTATGGGGTCGTTTCAGAAACCAAAACGCATGACGAATGTCATACATTAGCCAGCTTCACATCTTTCATTGTAAGGCTTATGAGGAAGTATGTGCATGTAGATGTTCAGTTTGAATATGAATAGACTTGAACAATTGTTCCCTACGGTGGAGTTCAAACTTTTGTCTAATCTCCGCAACGCAAGGAGGTACATGATCCTTAGTGGTGATTGTCTTTTTCTTATATTGGTACAACCCTGTAATTTATGATAAATTTTGGACTCTTCTTATTCTTTCAATTCAGGTAAGAGTAGCATTTGCATTTCTTGTTATCTTCTTGTTACTAGTTTGTGCATTCTTGCACACTATCTCTGTTATTGCGAATTCTCATCTATTCTGCTTTTCTGTTTTGTTCTTTTTTTGTTGGGAAGCTTCCTTACAGTCCATATTGTAGTTCATTGGATAGATGCATGATGTCAGCTTGTTAAACTGAGTGAAGAAATGAGAAATAGAAGAAATATTGGTGAATTATTTGACAATGGAAAAAACCATAGTGCTAACATTACTATTCACCTACTATGAATAATAGCACTGCTCAAGGTCAGCTTGTTAAACTGAGTGAAGAAATGAGAAATAGAAGAAATATTGGTGAATTATTTGACAATGGAAAAAACCATAGTGCTAACATTACTATTCACCTACTATGAATAATAGCACTGCTCAAGGTCAGCTTGTTAAACTGAGTGAAGAAATGAGAAATAGAAGAAATATTGGTGAATTATTTGACAATGGAAAAAACCATAGTGCTAACATTACTATTCACCTACTATGAATAATAGCACTGCTCAAGGTCAGCTTGTTAAACTGAGTGAAGAAATGAGAAATAGAAGAAATATTGGTGAATTATTTGACAATGGAAAAAACCATAGTGCTAACATTACTATTCACCTACTATGAATAATAGCACTGCTCAAGGTCAGCTTGTTAAACTGAGTGAAGAAATGAGAAATAGAAGAAATATTGGTGAATTATTTGACAATGGAAAAAACCATAGTGCTAACATTACTATTCACCTACTATGAATAATAGCACTGCTCAAGGTCAGCTTGTTAAACTGAGTGAAGAAATGAGAAATAGAAGAAATATTGGTGAATTATTTGACAATGGAAAAAACCATAGTGCTAACATTACTATTCACCTACTATGAATAATAGCACTGCTCAAGGTCAGCTTGTTAAACTGAGTGAAGAAATGAGAAATAGAAGAAATATTGGTGAATTATTTGACAATGGAAAAAACCATAGTGCTAACATTACTATTCACCTACTATGAATAATAGCACTGCTCAAGGTCAGCTTGTTAAACTGAGTGAAGAAATGAGAAATAGAAGAAATATTGGTGAATTATTTGACAATGGAAAAAACCATAGTGCTAACATTACTATTCACCTACTATGAATAATAGCACTGCTCAAGGTCAGCTTGTTAAACTGAGTGAAGAAATGAGAAATAGAAGAAATATTGGTGAATTATTTGACAATGGAAAAAACCATAGTGCTAACATTACTATTCACCTACTATGAATAATAGCACTGCTCAAGGTCAGCTTGTTAAACTGAGTGAAGAAATGAGAAATAGAAGAAATATTGGTGAATTATTTGACAATGGAAAAAACCATAGTGCTAACATTACTATTCACCTACTATGAATAATAGCACTGCTCAAGGTAAAAGAGCAGTGCTTATGCCTCTGTGGTATTGGTTAGAAAAGCTGTTAGAATTTCATCTTTCATTAGATCCTCTTCCTGTTGTATATTAATATACCTTCCATCCTTTTCGTATTTCCTATATTTCTTATATTGCTGTTATTTTGTTATTTTATGCTATTTTATTATGAATCTATTGATAGTACTAATATATCGTCTCTTATTGCTTTATTGAGCCGAGGGTCTCCTGGAAACAACCTCTCTGCCCCTCGGGATAGGGGTAAGGTCTGCGTACATATTACCCTCTCCAGACCCCACTTGTGGGATTATATTGGGTTGTTGTTGTTGTTGTATAAGATCCTCTTCCTAAAAGAATGGTTGAGGTTCATTTAAGGCGATATCTTTGATAATCATTCCTTAGGAACTTCTATCCCCAGCTCTTGAACTCCAAGAGCCAGAGAACTACATATGAACGTTTAGATTGAAAAATCTGGTACAAGTGATCGCATTCTGTAGGTTGGTTGTTTTTGTGCAACTTGAGACCTAGAGATTAGAAAGCTACGGAAGAATGGATTCTCTCTCTACAGCTGCTTTGCGAGTTCCAGCTTTCATCGTGCCCCTTATTGTTGGTATTGTTCTCTCTCTCTCTGTTTTTTTTGTTTTTTGTTCTTTTTTTACCATGAATCTCTTGGTAGTGTCTTAACCAACAAATTTTACTGTGAAGGCATGCCTAGAAATCGGTACTTTGGTGGGAGATGGATATGTGTAGATATGCAATTTTGAAGAAAAGGCATAGCTGTTGATTCATAATTTTTTTCTGAAATCTGTTGCATGATTAAGGATTACCCTTTACGTTTGAAGACCTAATTCAAGTAAATTCTACTGCTGACCAGTTTTAGAGCCTCTTTTCTTTTTTCCTTCTATTTGGTAGTATGAAGATTGCATATGGAATGTGGCGTGCACAAGTTGGTCCAGACACCACTATTATTAAAAAGAAATTATAAAATTTGTAATTGGGTAAAATGCTGAAGATAGATGAAGAAAGGACTAAACTTTTCTTGGTAAATGTGAATTAACCAAATGACTCGGCCTTAGTTTTCTTGAGAATGGTGTTTTCTATACTTTGAGTAACCTGAACTAATTTCAGCTTCTGGCATAGGGAAATATTGGTTTTCGTAGATGCTGTTTGAGGTGCTGGAAAGAATGTGGTGAGTGCAGAAACAGTGATGAGGTTAGCAGAGAATAAATAATTAAGATTATAGAGATGGAGAAGATTATAAAATATTGGAAACATTTCTGCCTTCTACACGAAGGATGCATATATTTCACCAGCGAAAGTGTGCGGAGAAGTAAGCTGGAAAATCATCTCTCGATGACTCTAAATAGAATTGACTACTTTAGACTATTTAAAAGGGTAAAATCCTTCTAAAAAACAACTTGCTCTTCCAATTCAGACAGCCCTTGCATTTCTGATATTCTTCGAACTTACTGTACATAACATCTCATATCTATGTACTTCTGATCTTACTTGTGCTTTTGAAGAAAGACTTCGGTTTGACTTTGATAACTCTCTAATCACAAGTAATATGATGGAGGAAGGGGAAGTAAAAGGAGAGAGATATAATTCATTTTCCTCGCTAGGTTAACAACAACAACAAAAAACCCAGTATAGTCCCATAAATGAGGTCTTGGGAGGGTAGTGTGTACACAGATCTTACCCCTACCTTATAAAGATATAGATGTTGTTTTCGATAGACCCTCGGCTCAAGGAATAGTGGAGATAAAGAAACAAGTAGCAAACAATAGTAACAACAATATATTAAGGTAACGTGCGCGAATGACACAACATGTAATAGTAAAGATCTATGAATAAGATAATACAAAAATAGTCCTAGTACTACCGGTAAGCCTAGGAGGAACACACTACTATCTGTCAACCTACAACCCTAATCCTCGACCTCAACACCTTTCTATCGTGGGTCATGCCCTCTGTAAGTTAGAGCAATGATATGTCCTGCCTAACTACCTCTCCCCAATACTTCTTAGGCCTGTCCCTTCCCTTCCTCAGACCCACAATGGACAACCTCACACCTCCTGACCGGAGCATCTATGTCTCTCCTCTTCACATGCCCGAACCATCTCAGCCTCGACTCCCGCAACTTGTCCTCCACAGATGCCACTACTACCTTATCCCTAATAACTTCATCCGTGATCCTGTCCTTCCTGGAATGACCACACATCCATCTCGACATCCTCATTTCAGCTACGTTCATCTTCTAGACATGGGACTTCTTTGCTAGGTTCAGAACTAAAAAGATAGATATTTAGCTTTTGAACCTGTCTGCAGTTAGGCAGCGTGGCACAGATAGATGTGTTTATACTTCCTCTATCCCTTTTTACGGGACAAATTAGGTCCAACAGTATATCTTTGAAATTGTCACTTGCAAATTTGTCTAGATATTGATAGTACTAGTGCTGTCAAATGCGAAAAGAAGAAAAGCACCAAAAGATGGAGCTTTAACTGCGAAGTCAAATAAAATGTGTTGTAGACGTAGTGAAGAAAAGCATAAAATTTACAATGTACAGGAAAAGTTACTATAAACTTGATAGTACTGCAATTAATTGAAATATATGATGTAAAATATTGTCAATCGACTACAAAATATCTTAAGTTTCTGTGTAGATTGAAATACACACACACACACATAGAATAAGTTTAGTGGCGATCAGTGAAATTATATATAATTTTTTCTTCTAATCCAGTTTTGGTGACTAGTTTTTTTTACTGATTTCTGATTTCCTGTTCCTTCATTAACGTATTCATACTTCATGTTTCCTTAACAATTGATGTATCATTTTGTCGGCTATACTTATTGGTTGGTCTCGGCTACTTCAATTCAGGGCTCGTGAGACTCATTGATTAACTCTTTTTTAAAGTTATTGGTTGGTTGGTTTCTGCTGAGGCATGCTTGGTGTCACTTTAGTATCTTTGCTGAATCAGAATGACCACTTAACTGACATGAAGTGCTCAACCTATCTCAAGCATGCGCTAACAACACTTAATAGAACAAATAAATAACAACAGATGAAAAGTCGACTTAGTATTGATAACATGAGGACCTAGTGTAAAGCTTGAATTGTTAAACGAAATAACTTGTGAAACCTGTGAAGGCTAGAATGCAGTGTGTACCTAAATTAGGTAATTGATCCTTCCCTGCCAGTTGACTTCTTTTTGGTTTGGTTGCTTTCCATTGAAGGAATAATCTGCACTGCTGTGTTAAGGTTCGGTTTCTTTTATATTTATCTTAGGCTTCGAGGGTGGTCCCACTTTCTCGCGTAAAAGCAATTCAGAACTCGAACAAGCCGCGTCTTACAGGGGAGGATCAAACCATGGGAACAAATCTACAGGGCTATCACCTTTTACCTATGCCATGATGCTCATGCAGTTTATCTCTAATTGGATTTCCTTTTCTAACTTTCGTAAATTCTCTGTTGCTTACATGTCTGTCGTTAGAGTTTTGAGCAAATGATTGAAGTCATACAAGTCTTTGCTTGGATTGCAGTGTATTGCCTGCATCACTATTCTTTTTCTCCCTATATATGCTGTATTATCGTCTTTGGTTATTAGTAGTTTATGTGGTACTTGGTCTTCTTCAGTTTCTATCCCAATTGGAGAAATCATGTCTTTGTTACTGTACTGAATACCTAATTACTCCACTTTACGCCACTTTCTGCTTGAGTAAATTACAACAACAGCAACATGCACATTTTATTCCCACATGTGGGGTCCGGGTAGGGTAGTGTGTACGCTGACCTTACCCCTACCTTATGCAGGTAGAGAGACTGTTTTCAGAGAGCCTCGGTTCAGGCAATCACAGTTAGAACAGTGTTGAAATATAGCAATAGTAAAGAGTCATAGGCGAAGAGATAGTAGCACAACGAGCTAGTAACTAAACCGATTCTGCTTCAGGAAATTGAAATGCAGAAAGTTAGAATTTTTGAGGGCAAGACTTGAATGAAAGGAGATAGGATGAAGTGTAATTCTTGTAATAATGTGGTTGATTTTCATCACTACAGTTAGCTTTTGCTGCTCCGTCATAGTACGAGTTTCCAGTAGTTTCTGCTCTCTGAATTGTTCTAGAGCAAGATCGACCTATCAAAAAAGAAAAAATTGTTCTGGAGCTATCAAGATCTTTTCCCTATCCCAACAGCATAATATGAAGCCTTTTCTTTCCCACTGATCTGATGAACTGAAGGTATCTCGGACCTATTGTTAAGAATAACGAGATACTATTTTCATTAGTAGCGGTTAACCAACGCTGCAACCAGATGCTTCGACCTGCAAATGCTAGCTCATATCACTTTATCTGGATGTAAAAACTGCTACTCGGCATGAGATGTCGATTTTTGATCAGTGTTATCAAAGGCGAGCTTAATAGCCTGTTTGGCCAAGCTTATTTTTGGCCAAAAGTGCTTTTTTCTTTTGCCAAAAGCACTTTTGGTCAAAAACTGAGGTGTTTGGCCAAGCTTCTGAAGGGAAAAAAAGTGCTTTTGAGGAGAAGCAGAAGCAGTTTTGGAGAAGCAGAAAAAAGTAGCTTCTCTCCAAAAGCACTTTTTTGAGAAGCACTTTTGAGAAAAATACACTTAGAAGCAGTTTTTTAAAGCTTGGCCAAACACTAATTGCTGCTCAGAAGTACTTTTCAAACTAATTAGCCAAACACAAACTGCTTCTCACCAAAAGTACTTTTGAGAAAAGCACTTTTGAAAAAAAGCACTTCTCAAAATAAGCTGATTTTTGCAGCTTGGCCAAACGAGCTATAAGCCCTGAAGCGAGGCTCAAAAGCTGATTTTCGCAGCTTGGCCAAACGGGATATAAGCCCTGAAGCGAGGCTCAAAACATATTGAGCGCTTCGCCATGCTTAGTGCGCGCTTCAATGTTATCATCAAGGCTCTAAGGCATATTTTTCCTTGGCAATGAACGTTATTGTGAAGGGATGACACTAAACAATTGATATTACTTTATTGTAAATTTTCTTCAATTTCTCTGCCACATATATGGTATTCAAGCTTATAGGTATTAATCTTGGATTATACATACATGTTTGTAGTTTTTCTCCATTTGCGCATTTCTTCATTAAAGCCCACGCTTTATTTGCACTTTGCGCTTAAAGCCCCAACAAGCCTTAGAGCTTTTTTGCGCTTTTCGCTTTTGATAATACTGTTTTTGATTAATAGTCTTCCTTACTCCTAATGATGTGGGAATGTCACATTTTCTGTACAATGTGGTGTATAAACAAGGTGCAATGTAGGAACAAGATCATTAGAATGTAGACTTTATCTTTTACTCCTAACAAAAAAGCAAAAATGGGTTTGCTTTTAATTCAGGTGGCAATTTGTATGACTGCCTTTTGGATATTGTATCTTGTTTTTGCATTCTTGCAACTCTCCTCCTTTGCTCAGAAATAGTTTCTCTACCTTCACAAGGTAGGGGTAAGGTTTGCGTACTCATTATCCTCCCTATACTTCACTTGTGGGATTACATTGATTTTGTTGTTCTTGTTGTTATTGTTGCGACTCTCCTTTTCACACGGAGGATACTCTATGTGAGTAAAGTTTTCTGGTAAGAAAACATAGGGTTATCAGTACTTTCTTTATTATGTATGTCCTTTCCCTACAGGAAATTGACCAACAGGGAAAGGCATATGATCCATATGCGAAATTTAGAGGATGTCACCCCTTTTTTTCCTTGTGAACTTTTTGTGGTTTCTGCCCATCTGCCTAAGCTTTGGTGGGTAAAGTTATTCGGTATTTTTGCGGGTGGAAATACAAATATTCTATTGAATTGTCAAAGTGCTTACAAGCTGCCAGGGGCTTACACACCTTGGCCGAAGCGGTATCACGTGATACTGCTTCGCCGAATTGTCAAATACTCTTTGCCGGTGGAGATACAAATACTCTATTGAATTGTCGAGGTGCTCACAAGCTGGCAGGGGCTTATACACCTTGGCCGAAGCGTTGTCACGTGATACTTCATCGAATTGTCAAATACTCTTTGCTGGTGGAGATACAAATACTCTATTGAATTGTCAAGGTGCTTGCAAGCTGCTAGAGGCTTACACACCTTGGCGGAAGCAATGTCACGTGATACTGCTTCGTCGAATTGTCAAATACTCTCTGCGGTGTAGATGCAAATACTCTATTGAATTGCCGAGGTGCTCATAAGCTGGCAGGGGCTTGCATACCTTGGCCGAAGCAGTGTCACGTGATACTACGTTGTTGATTTTTTAAAATTAAATATGTATGTATAGATAAAAAGCAAAATGAAAACATTAGGTATCATTATATTGATTTATTTTTTTGTTCACATTTTTAAATGTTGACAATACTTACGGAAATTCCTGTGTACGCTCCCGACACTATTGTTATAAGAAACATTGGTGGCTACGATATCTACTTATGGTAGCACTAGCAGAGTTTAGAGGGAATCAAACACTAACATTTTAATATGTATTTGGTAGGGCATAAAACATCTTTTACCTAAGATATTCTTTTCCTAAAACATGCTTTAAAATAAATAATTTTTAGTTTATTCTCCAAGTTTAATTGGCTCAAATAAAATAATTTGTTTGAGACCGAAACGTAATTGTTGTTATATACAAGTTTAATTGAATGTAATGTGTAACAGTAGTGAAATGGGGATGTGGGGAGAGTCTTGTTTTTTTCCATTTGTTTATAATGTTTTCAGAAGAAAAAAAATCAGTTGTTCCTATTGAACACTTATACTACACTAAACTTGTTCCAAATAGACATTTTTTTGATAATTAGCCAAACTTACCAGGTGTGTGCAATGCACTCGCACTGACGTGGCAAATGAAAATAAAAAAAGAACATATATCCAATCAGAAAATGACATTCTCAAAAAGAAAAAAAAAACTTTAATTTATACCCAATCAGAAAATAACACATTATTAACAAAAGAAAGAAAAAAAGGACACATTGGTGTTCTTCACTATCTTTATGTTTATTATTGTTCCAACCACGATTTTAATCCAAAATTTCAGGAGAAATTTCTCCAAATTTGTTATAACTTCAACTAAAGATTCCCTATCAACACTTGAAGACAACCCCAATATTAATTTTTCAATTTTTCATCAAATCAAATAACCCATTTTAAACTTTCAAGATTTCTTAAAGACCCTATTAATGGTATTTTGACTTCAAATGAAGAATACGGTCCTACTTCGGTTTCAATCAACTGAGATGGTTGTTGGTTCAAACTTTCGAGCTAAATTAATGGTGGAGGCACAACAATAGTGAAAGTGGGGGAGACAATGGTGGAAGTGATGGCGGAGAGAAAAGAAGAAGAAGAAGAAAGAAAAAGAAAAAAATGAAGATAAAATCTGTTTTTTTTGGGCTATTCACTCGCCTATTTTGGGTGAAGCTCACTTTATGTGACAACTCAGCAAAAAGTGTCTAATTGGAACAAATTTAGTGTAGTATAAATGATCAATAGGAACAACCTTCAGTTTAGGTGTCTAAATGAAAGATGGTGCCAACTTTAAGTGTCTCCAGATTACGCCAAAAAAATTCAACAATATAAAAAAAACCAAAATTTAATATCAATAGATTCGGCAAATATTTAACTTAAGTCATGTTTGGTGAACTCCGGATTTTTGGCTGAAATTTGAAGAAGCAGCCACTTGATTTCTGCTGAAATTTTAAATAAGAGCAAAAGTACATCTCAGATTTATATTTGTTTTGGATCCGAAGATTATGGTTTAAATTAATTATATTATTATTTAAAGTGAATCAGATCCAAAATGGGGATAAAGTCCAAATTTTGAAAAATTTGAACATTATTTTATTCTGTAGTGACAGTTTCTCTTTTGGAAAATAGATGCAACTTTAAATTAATAGAAGCAGCAAATAGTATTATTTATTATACTTCATAGAGTATATGGTACTTTTATCTGTCGTGGTTTAGTGGACAAAATTATTAAAAGGTAGTAATAGCTAGCGAATAAAATTAATATGGTTCGATATAAATATCAAGTCCGAATAATATTTATCTACCTTTATATATGAGGATTAATCCGGCATGTCTTTGTTGAGAGAACTCAATTATTTATATACTAGTAAAAGGTGATGAGACGTTATGAAAGAATTACATGTATGTGTGATATTCTAAACGAATTTCACATCGACAAAACATGAAAGAGATGTTAGATATATAAGTAATTTAGACCCTAATGGCGCGTTTTAAAGTTGTACGAGCCTAGGCCCTAAAGCGAACAATATCACTAGTGGACTGAATTGTTACATATGATATCAGAGTCATTCCTCATGCAACCTTGAACAATAATGAGGCAAACTTCAGCGATCAATTGAGTTTAAGAG
>MDKF010270945.1:0-22666 GCA_026770625.1 Nicotiana glauca | reverse complement strand
CAAGGACAGGGTTCAGCACGATGATGCCAGGGATGTGATTATTGATGGTGATGGTGTGTTGCGGATGCAGGGCCGCATTTGCGTGCCCAATGTAGATGGACTTCAAGAGTTGATATTAGAGGAGGCTCACAGCTCGCGGTACTCCATTCATCCGGGTGCCGCGAAGATGTATCAGGACTTGAGACAACATTACGGTGGAGGAGGATGAAGAAGGACATTATGAGTTATGTAGCCCGATGCCTCAACTGTCAGCAGGTCAAGTACGAGCATCAGAGACCGGGCGGTGTTCTTCAGCGTATGGTTATTCTTGAGTGGAAATGGGAGCGAATTACTATGGATTTCGTGAGTGGTCTCCCTCGGACTTCGAGGAAGTTTGATTTAGTTTGGGTTATTGTGGATCGGTTGACCAAATCCACGCACTTCATTCCAGTATGTACTACTTACTCATCGGAGCGGCTGGCATGGATCTTTATTCGGGAGATTGTCAGGTTACATGGAGTTACAGTGTCTATTATCTCGGATAGAGGTACACAGTTCACTTCTCAGTTCTGGAGGGTATTTCAACGGGAGTTGGGTACGCAGGTGGAGTTGAGCACAGCATTCCATCCTCAGACGGACCGACAGTCCGAGCGCACTATTCAGATTTTAGAGGACATGTTGCGTGCCTATGTTATAGATTTTGGAGGGTCATGGGATGAGTTTTTGCCGCTTGCAGAGTTTGCCTACAACAACAGTTATCAGTCGAGTATTCAGATAGCCCCGTATGAGGAGTTGTATGGTAGGCGGTGTAGATCTCCTGTTGGATGGTTCGAGCCTGGCGAGGCTAGATTGTTGGGACTGAGATGGTTTAGGATGATTTAGAGAGAGTGAAGTTGATCCAGGAGAGGCTTCGTACAACACAGTCGTGCCAGAAGAGTTATGCGGACCGGAAGGTACGTGATGTGTCATATATGGTAGCCGAGAAGGTCTTGTTGAAGGTTTCGCCCATGAAAGGTGTTATGCGATTCAGGAAGAAAGGGAAGCTGAGTCCGAGGTTCATTGGCCATTTTGAGATAATCAGGAGGATTGGAGAGGTGGCATATGAGCTAGCCTTGCCACCCAGCTTGTCTAGTGTGCATCCGGTATTCCATGTGTCTATTCTCCGAAAGTATGTTGGGGACCCATCTCATTTGTTGGATTTCAGCACGGTTCAGCTGGATGATGATTTATCATATGATGTGGAGCCGGTGGCTATTCTGGGTCGACACGTTCGAAAGTTGAGGTCCAAGGACATTGCTTCAGTGAAGGTGCAGTGGAGAGGTCGGGCGGTGGAGGAGGCTACTTGGGAGACTGAGCAGGAGATGCGGAGTAAATACCCCCACCTATTTGAGACTCCAGGTATGTTTCTTGACCCGCTCGAGGACGAGCGTTTATTTTAATTGGGGAGGATGTGATGACCCGGCCCGTCGTCACATGAGTTACCGCCCCGTTTCCCCCTTATGGTGTTGCTTCATGTTTCAATATCGGTATTAGAGTTGATCGGGTGTAATCGAGTTGGTTTTAGTTGAAAACGAGGCACATAGCCTCCTAGAAGGAAGTTTGTTTTAGAAAAGTCAACCGGAAGTTAACTATGTGGTTAGAGGGCTCGGATGGGAATTTCGGTGATTCGGTTAGCTTCGGGGGATGATTTGTGACTTAGGGGAGCGATCGAAATCGAATTTGGAGGTCTGGTGTAGAAATAGGCTTGAATTGGCGAAGTTGGAATTTTGGTGAATTCCGGTTGGTAGGTGAGATTTTGATCCGAGGGTCGGAATGGTATTCCGAGAGTTTCAATAGCTTCGTTAGGTGATTTTGGACATGTCTGCAAATTTTCAGGTCATTTGGACGTCGTTTGGTCGGGTTTTTGATCGAATATGAGTTTCGGAAGTTTTAACAAAATTTAGGCTTGAATCTGTGGTAATTTGATGATTCTTGTGTTGTTGTATGTGTTTTTATGATTGGAACAAGTCCGTATGGTGTTTTAGAGTAGGTTGGTGTTTTTGGTTGAGGTCCCGGGGGCCTCGGGATGGATTCGGGTGGTTAAATGGACTGATTCCCATGTTTGAAGATAGCAGATTTTTCAGAAAAATAGCAGAAGAAATTTAGCCTATGCGATCGCATAGACCTTGTCGCGATCGCATAGAGCTGGACAGCAGAGAAACGTGATCGCATGGATGTCTCCGCGTTCGCATAAGAGGAAATTCTGGGTAGTTGGATTTACACTACGCGTTCGCATAGTATTGAATGCGATCGCGTAGTGTTTGGTAGTTATGCATTGTGATCGCATGGGCCTTGTCGCGATCGCATAGAAGGATTTTGAATTCTTAAAAACTTGTTCATCACGATCGCATGCCTAGGGCTACGATCGCATAGGGTAAATCTGGGCAAAACAGAAGGCTTTTAACGAAAAATTTCAGTCGCGAACCCATCATTATTTTCTCCATTTTTGCACTACCTTGAGAGCTAGTTGATAGAATTTGAAGGGGATTTCATCGGGAAGTGATTGGAGGTAAGTCTCGTGGCCTTAATACGTCATTTAATCAAAGAATTATCTATTAATTCTCTGAATTTGGGTATAAATTGAAGAAGTTTGGGCTTGGATTCTTGCTATGTAAATTTGGGACTTGGTGGCCCATTTGAACTCCGATTCTGATAAATTTTATATGTACGGACTCGTGGCGAGACGAGGATTCCAAAAATGTGAATTTCGTAATTTTTCGAGAAGTGGGACCGGGGCTCGGGTTTTGCTAACTTCGTATTTTTGGGTGTTTTTCGAGTTCTTTCAATTGAGTTATGTCCCATTAGCTTATTAAAACCAATTCCCTGTGGTTTTGATCAGATTCTACACTCGAGGAGGTCGATTTGCGAGGAAAGCACAAGGCGAGCTAGGATTTTTGCCGGTTTGAGGTGAGTAATGGTTATGAATGATATACTGAGGGTTTGAAACCCCGTATTTGCACTATACGGTGCTATGTGAGATGAAACACGCGTCGTGTGATGAGCGTGGTGATATTGTGGCTGGTGATTCGGACTTGGTCCATCCCAATTGATGGTGTATTGTACTTTTTGACTGAGACTGAGCTTATATCCGTATATTTTGGGCTAGTTGCCATGTTTGGGGCCTTGTGCCGATCTGTAGAACCTCTAGGGGAGACTGTTGAGTTAATTGACCACACTTTACCTGTTGAACACATACTCTCAGTCGTATTCTTAACTGTAAAACATAATATGAATTGGTATTAGCAAATTGCCCTCTAAATGAGAAATATCTAGGGTTGAATACCCTGTTTTAGCTGAGTGGGCCCGAGAGGCCAAGTCTATATTGATTGAGAGGGGTCAAGGACCCCATAGTGAGGTATTTGATATATACCGGATCGGGCTGCACGCCGCAACAATATATACATATACATGTATTGGATCCGGACTGCACGCCGCAGTAATTATATATATATATATATATATATGGATCAGATATACACAAGTTATAATTTTTGGTTTAAACAATTAGTTCGTCTGTAAAATTCTCAACGCTGTAAGTGGAATCAATTTATTAACTCACAAAGTGAATCTATAACATTATTTATTTTTTAAAGCTTTATGGCGACTCTAAATATTATAAAATCCCAACCTTGAGATAAAACCAAAACAGGCAAATAAATCAAGGATCGTAAAAACTAGACAAGAATGAATGGTTAAAAAAAAGTAAGAAAGACGCCATAGGCGCCTCCAAGCGTTTCGCTTGTTTTCTCGCTATTCGGTGCACTCTAAGGAAGACGCCATGTGATAACTCCATGCTCGGGTATGGAGAGTCTCGCATTAAGACTCCAATTTTGCTCTCTTGTGGGGCAGTGAACTGGGTCCTTCGATATGCTATCGAACTCTAACCTCGACCTTGCTATCTCAAACTATGTTCGAGTAACAAAATCGCTTCTGTTTTGGTTAAAACCAACAGAAAACAAATAGACTACGAGAAGAGAAAAACCAAGTTTAAAAATGATTTTGAGGAGTAAAAATGACAGAAGAGCAGTGGATTTGAGAGCGAGCCGCGACAGCTAAGAGTTTGGTTTCGAAAAGTGAAGGGTGAAGGCAGCGGCTAAAAAAAACATCAATTTTTGGGATAAAAGGGGCGGCTCTCAATTTTTTTGAAGGGGAGTAGAGGCGGCGGCTTCCAAGCATTAGTGGGGTAAAGGTGCAACTCCAAAAACATAAGATTAAAGGAGGGGGCTGAAGCTTCTCTTTTTCAGACCCAAAAGCTGGTATTTATAGAGAAAATTCTAGGATTTCAATTGTTAAGCAAGATCTGAAATTTGAAATTTAAGCCACAAAGTCAAATTGATTTGAACGTTGGAAAGAGTCGTTGAAGTGGCAAGGATGACAAACTTGTTTTCACTATTTTGGTGATTCCCTTCTGGTAAAAGAAAATACAGAGAAAGGAGGCAAAAAAGGGAAAGATATTGGAAAGTGAGGAGATATAGTGTGGGGTCTTGGTTGAAACTTTAAAAAATATCACGTGAAGAGCCACATAATTTTATTTTAATGGAATAGTCTAAAAGCTAACTGAGTATTGTTAGGTACTGTTGTTTTTAAATCAGACTGGGCTTGAAGAATCATGTCTAAAGACATTTAATTAATAGGACAATCTACTTGTAAAGAATAATCTTGGGCCTTTTGTTGGCCGAATTTATTTTCTTTTAAATTCTTTGGACTTCTAATAATAATATTTAAAACTAGAGAGGTAACTAACTTAGTTATTATGCCTAATTACAATTACTAATGTTTCAATAATATACAAATCGTAAGATGCGGCAAGATTTATTAAATATAATTTTGGGCCAAATGTTCTTGCTGAGTGAGATAAAAGAAATAAAATACTTTCGCGAAAAGTAACAATAAATACTATTAAGGTATGAATAATAAAGACGATAGTAATAGTGATATTCAGTAAATAATAATAATTAGGTCTAGTTTGTGCTAAAACGGTAAAATAACTATTCTTACATTATTAGTGATATTAGAAGCTTAAAGAAATAGTTTGGAAGAAAGGAGGGTCAAAATTGGGTGTCAACAACTGCCCCTCTTTGACCGGAGACGATAAAAGAGTTTTCAGGCAAAGAATATTGACTTAGTAGCCAATTTTGTCCCGGCCGTGAAGGTTTGAATGGGACAAAGGGGACATAAAAAAAATGATTGCGGCTGTATTCTGGTTTCGAGTTGCCTACATATCTCGTGTTTCACGAGAATAAGGCCATATGTAGTTCCCAACTTATGGTACCCTGGAGTAGGACTCAACTATTGATGCAAATCTTAAAATGCTGCCCCAGTATTGAATCATAGAGACACTGGGTACCATGATTGAAAAAAGATATTTGAAATAAGGTTAGGGATTTTCAGAGCTGAGTCGAGCGTAGTTCGAAGTAGATCCTTGATCTTTGTTGGAGAGTTTGTCATTCCTCTCCAACAAATTGCCCCAGTTCACTGCTAAGATATAGTTCCATGTTGCGTTGTATTCCCTGCAAAGCTTATCAATGCTAAAAACAATCGCTAGGAAATAAGATGCAATATGCCATAAAAGTAATCTTATGAAAATAATATTTAGGCATCAATTCAAAAGGAATGCGAATTTATTGGGAAAACTTATAAAAATATAATTTTATGGTGATATATCTCATGATCGGCAATTGCACATAAAAATTAAATTTATAAAGATAAATGCATTTGGCAATGGTTTATGAAGGATAATATGTTTCAGCAATGCTTATGCGATTGTGGGACCACTCGGGTCGAAATAAATTAAATGTCCTTTTGAGGAAGGATTAACATTAATATACTATTTGAGGACGGATTGACCCGATATATCCTATTGAGGGCGGATAGACCCGATATATCCTATTTGAGGGCGGATGGACCCGATATATCCTATTTGAGGGCAGATGGACCCGGTAAATCCTATTTGAGGACGAATGGACCCGGTATATCCTATTTGAGGTAGGATGGACCCGATATATCCTATTTGAGGTCAGATGGACCCGGTATATCCTATTTGAGGGCGGATGGACCCGATATATTCTATTGGAGGGCGAATAGACCCGATATATCCTATTTGAGGGCGGATAGACCCGATATATCCTATTTGAGGGCGGATGGACCCGATATATCCTATTTGAGGGCGGATAGACCCGATATATCCTATTTGAGGGCGGATGGACCCGATATATCCTATTTGAGGGCGAATGGACCCGATATATCCTATTTCAGGGCGGATAGATCCGATATATCCTATTTGATGGCGGATGGACCCGACATATCCTATTTGAGGGCGGATAAACCTGATATATCCTATTTGAGGGCGGATAGACCCAATATATCCTATTTGAGGGCGGATGGATCTGAAATATCCTATTTGAGGGCGAATAGACCCGATATATCCTATTTGAGGGCGGATAGACCCAAAATATCCTATTGGAGGGCGGATAGACCCGAAATATCCTATTTGAGGGCGGATAGACCCGATATATGGTGCTTGATCTGTAATTACCAAAATTGATGCAGTGCGAAGAGCTTGATACGGTGCAGAGATCTTGATATGGTGCCCATTTTGTAGTGTAATTGGTGCGGTGCAAATATTCTGGTGCAGTAACTTTATAATAGCAAATATTCATAGTGTAGAGAGCTTGATGCAGTGCCTTTATAGAAATAGATACTCAGGGCGCGGTGCCAATAATTTGGAATCTGCATGCTGAAGTTTATTATTAGTAAATTCCTGCATTCAAAGAAAACTATGAGTTTCAAAATATAATTTGTGATAATCGGCTTGATCATTTTTTTCCTCTTGTAACTTCTGACTTTGATGCTGAGCTTTTAGGGAAGCCTGCAATATTTTCAAGAATAACTAAAGATTGCCCCTGCATCACTCAAAGAGAGTTGTTAATAATATAAAAGAAAACGGTTGCCTTGCATGGAACATCAATGTTTTGGCATTGAATCTGCAATTGTATTGCTATGGCTTTTCAAACTTGTTGATGCGAAGATGACCAAAATTTAGCTCAAAAATCTGACTTCTGCTTTGCCGAATAATGAGAATACTTCTGCCCTTGTTTTGGCTTTTGGGGGAAATAAAAATTTTATTATATTGAGACCGAACTCATAAGGCTACCTACATATCCCCTCTTAAACGGGAATCAGGTCAAAACATAGTTCATTACAAAAGTCTCGGAAGAATTGCAAAATAGTAGTACTAAGGGCGGGCGGGTGGAGAATGGTTGTGATATGATATCATTTTTAGTCTTCTTGATCTGCTATGCGCTTTCTTTTCAAACATCTTGGTGCCAATTTTGATGGATCTCCTTTGACAATAATCGTGCCTGCAGTTGAAATTCCGCAATTATTACTTGGTAACTCAGGTTGTATCTTTATCTTGCCTTGCTTAATCATGCTCTGTATCTTGAATTTGAGTGCTGGACAATCTTCGGTGTCATGTACCTAAATATTTGAATGAAAGGTGCAGCTCTTGGATGGATCAAAGTTCTGAGCTGGATGCTCAGAGATAAATCCTTTCCTCAATTGTAGAAGACCTTTGGCTTTCAATCTTTCAAGTATGTCAATCAATGGCTCATCCAAAGGAGCAAAATAGCAGTGCTTAATTTTCTTTTGTTTTCGAAGGTTGGCTTGTGCTCGGGGAGACTATTTCTGAAAGTTTTGCTTAAAATTTTGCTGGCAATTAGGCTGGAGGTGCATGTTATGCAAGTTGGAAGTGGCATAAGACTGCAAAAATTGTTTATAGTCATAGCGTTGTAGCTGGGGCATAGCCATGGAAATTAAGTTATCTTCTTTACATTTGCTTTGCAGGTTTCCAGGTATCTCTTGATGGAAGGTTTGGTTAATGGTTTGAGTTGTTGAATTGACCATAATTCTTCCTTCCTGAATGCTACATTATAGCTCGTTTCCAATTCGAATCAAATCAGAGAAATTGCGTTCACAAGTTGAGAGAAACTTATCAAAATATATGCCTTCTTGAATTTGAATGAAGGTTGAGATCAATTCTCCCTCAGGCAATGGCGGATGTATTTTTGAAGCTTCTAATCTCCATCGTATGACATACTCTTGAAAAGATTCATGCGGCATTTTCTTTACTTTGAGAAAATCAGCCATGTGCGGATCACGTACAATGTTGAACTCATATTGCTTCACAAAATCGCGAGCCATATCTTCCCATGTATGCCATTTGCTATAGTTTTGTATGTTGTACCAAGTGAGTGCTAATCTGGACAAACTTTGAATGAATAATCTCATTCGAACAACCTCATTATGTCCAATACCAATCAATCTGCTGCAGTAATCCTTTAAATGAGCAACGGGATCTCCAATCCCATTAAAAGTGTTGAACTTTGGCAACTTGTACCCTAGTGGAAGTTCAACATGTGGATGCAAACACAAATCTTCATACTTCAAACTTTGATAACTTCTTGATTGCAGCTCATTTTCAAAGGCTTTCCTTAGATGCTGGAGCTCATTATCCAAATTCGTATTTCTTTACCACGTCTTACATATTGGCACAATGCTAATTGGTCTTACTTGTCTTCCCTAAAAGGAATTGCGACCGCGGAAGGCTGGATATTGGGCATCATCATAACTTGATTAGGAGTGTAAATTAATGGTATTTGTGGAGAGATTGCATAAATAGGATTTGGGCAAGAAGATATGGTTAATAAAATGTTTTGATTTGAGCTGGAAGCAGAAGCTATATTTTGAAGTAGGTCGAAAGTGTTTCCGAGATTAACCAACACGTTTCTTCACACCACATTCGCCTTGGTACCATCAGTCTGTTCTTGCAATAGTCCTTTGCTAGTGCTGAATTCTTCAAATCGGTCTGTCATTATAGCCCGTCCTTTATGCAGATTCGCAGCCAAAACAATGTTCAATGCTAGGCAACATTTAAAGGGAAAATCAAACTTTACAAAATAAAAGTAAAGTGTTAGCATATTTATCATAATCAAATAAATGCACAAAGTAATAAAGTGTGTAATTAGATAGATTAATTCTTGATATGGTTAAGTATGAGCCCTAAACTGGAAATGATAGCCTAAGTTGCAAAATGGATGGACGAGAATGACTTGTTGTCTAGAGGGCTATAACGCACGAGACGTGTTGACATGGAAGCAGAATGATTTGAAGTTTTGTGAAGGGCTGACTTATGTCGAACATCAAAGCTTTAGCTCTAGAATAAGTCCTTTTCCTTGCATGGCTCAGGAATTTTATTTTTTTTTATTTTTTTAAAATTGCCCCGATCTTTAGGAAGCTTCTGATGAATACTCCATGGCATGATGTCCCTTTTGAGCAGACTCAACTTACGTGCCAAGAATCTGCCCCAGTTTCTTTCATGAAGAAAATGAAAATTTTGCTATAATGAGACCGAGCCTTTATATAGACTGTGTCTCAAAGAGGCCAGAGACGAATAATTTTGACGTTGAAAATAATATTTGGTTGTTTGAATATCGACAAGCTCAGAATCAAAATACTTAATTAGGATATAAGAGTCAATTGGACATGAAATGACTCTATTTTTTTTATTTTTTGAGCATTAGCAAATCATAAATTTGTCGAGGCTCTGAAAACAGTGTCAACAGTTTTGAGATTTATGGGATAGTACCTCGACTCATATGCCAAAACTTAGAATTAACGGGTGCATGAAGATTAATCTCGACCGCCGAAAATAAGACGATACAAACACTTGAATTGAATAGGTGAAAAAATTAGAATAATATGACAACGCAAATTGACCAAATAGTGGCCTTCTATTGCTCGGTAGATTGCGCAAGTTTGGACATCTACCAATTTGTAAATGAGAGTTGGCAAGAAGGTTGAAATAGGTAGAATGGTAAGTAGATTTTATGAAACATAGAGCTAGGAGAAGAATCAAATATAGTATGAATATTCTATGAGGCACGAGTGGCAATATTTGAAAAATATGTAACTATATAGCAAGTAAGAAAATAAACAAGCAAGCATATTACAAATTTCAAAGTATAACAAATAATTGCGTGTTCTAATACGTAAGGGACCTCTTTGTGCAAAAGGTAAGCCTAACGTGTATTTGAAAGATAAACATGCCATTATGTATCTGTCACGACCCAAACCCAGGTCGAGATGGCGCCCAACACCTTATTAGGCAAGCCCGACCATTCGAGCACTCTCAACCCAAAATTCAAAGCCCCTTATCAGTTATTTGAATTTAAAACATCAGTTAAGTAAAATTTCAATCTGCGGTAACAATAAAAAAAAGCAGTGCAGAAACCACAATAATATCAACACAGTCCCTATCAGATCTGGCGTCACGAGTCAGAGCCTCTAGATACAACTGAGCAACATCCTATACATATGAAAGTCTAGATGCAGAAGTAAAAGAAAGACAAGAGGAGAAATCGGGTCCTGCGGATGCCAGGCAGCTACCTCGATGACTCCGACAAATGAACTAGGCAGCAGCAACAAACTCAGCTATGCCTCTGGATCCCTGTATCTGCACACAAGGTGCAGGGAGTAAAGTGAGTACTCCGACTCAGTGAGTAATAGCAATAAATAACATCTGAAAGTAAGAATTCTCGTAAAAACACTACGCAGTTCTATAACCAACAGTAAAGACAGTAAATAACAACTAAGCAGGGAAAACAGGTGAAAATCTCTCAAAGTCCGGCAATTTACCAACGTTGCTGCGGCACGCAGCCCGATCCGTACATAATACTGCTGCGGCGTGCAACCCGATCCAATAATAATATATACTGTTGCAGCGTGCAGCCCGATCCAATAATAATATATACTGCTGTGGCGTGCAGCCCGATCTAATAATAATATATACTACTGCGTCACGCAGCCCGATCCAATAATAATAGTCGACTGCGCTCACTAGGGGGTGTGCAGACTCTGGAGGGGCTCCTACAGCCCAAGCACTATAATACTGCGGCGTGCAGTCCGATCCATATACTATATCACTGTGGCGTGCAGTCCAATCCATATAATATACTATTGCGGCGTGCAGTCTGATCCATATATGTATATGTATATACTGCTGCGGCGTGCAGCCCGATCCGGTGTATATCAAATACCCTCACTATGGGGTGCTTGACCCCTCTCAGTCAATATAGACTTGGCCTCTCGGGCCCACTCAGCTAAGACAGGGTTTCCAACCCCAGACATTCCTCATTTAGAGTGCAAATTGATAAGACCGGTTCATATTATGTTTTACAGTTAAGAATATGACTGAGAGTATGATTTCAACAGGTAAAGTGAGGTCAATTAGCTCAACATGCTCCCTAAGGGTTCTACAAATCGGCACAAGGCCCCAAACATGGCAACTAGCCTAAAATATACTGATATTAACTTGGTCTCAGTCAGAAGTACAGTAGAGTCATCAATCGGGATGGACCGAGTCCGAATCCCCAACAGTAACATCACCACGCTCATCATATAGCGCGTATCTCATCTCAACATAGCACTACATAGTGCAAATACGGGGTTTCAAACCCTCGGTACATCATTTACAACCATTACTCACCTCAAGCCGACCGAAATCCTAGATCGCCTTGCGCTTCCCTCGCAAATCAACCTCCTCGTGCGTAGAATCTGACCAAAGCCACAAGGAATACATTATAATAAGCTAATGGGACATAACCCAATTGAAAGAATTCGAAAAATACCCAAAAACAGGAAGTTGACAAAACCTGAGCCCCGAGTCTGCTTCTCGAAAAATTACGAAATTTACATCACCGGATTCTTCGTCTCGCCACGAGCCCGTACATATAAAATTCATCAAAATCGGAGTCCAAATGCTCCCTCAAATCCCAATTTCTCATTTAAAAACCCAAGCCCTAGTTCTTCCAATTTTTACCCAAATTTCTGAGAATTAAAGGTTGAATCTTCAATAAAATGGTGTTTCTAAGTCACGAGACTTATCTCCAATCACTTCCCGTCAAAATCCCCTTCAAACTCTACCAAAAGCTCTCAAGGTGGTTCAAAAATGGAGGAAATATCAAATGGGTCGCGGATGAAATGTCCTTATAAAACCCTTCTGTTATTGCCCAGCCACTTCCGCTTCTACGACCACACAACCGCTTCTGTGGTTACCGCTATTGCGGTCTCTTTCCGCTTCTGCGGACTTTCACTTAAGGGGCATGATTGCTTCCCCGATACCGCACCTGCGGTCCCAAAACCGCAGGTGCGAAAACACCAGATATCAGCAACCTTCAGCAACACACAAGTCCAATTTTCTTCCCGTTGGCCATCCGGAATCAGCTCGAGGCCCCCGGGACCACAACCAAAAGCACAAACATAACCCAAAACATCATACGAACTTGTTCCAATCATCAAAACACATCAAACAACGCTAAAACCATCAATTCACATTGGATTCAAGCCTAAGTTTTTTCAAAACATCCGAAACTCACATTCGATCAAAAACCCGAACAAACGACGTCCGAATGACCTGAAATTTTGCACACATATTCAAAATCACCTAACGGAGCTACAGAAACTATCGGAATTCCATTCCAACCCTCGGATCAAAATCTCACCTATCAATCGGAATTCGCCAAAATTCAACTTCGCCAATTCAAGCATAATTCTACACCGAACCTCCAAATCCAATTCTGATCGCACTCCTAAGTCACAAATTATCCCCCGAAGCTAACCAAATCACCAGAATTCGCATCCGATCCTTCTAACTATATAGTCAACTTCCGGTTGACTTTTTCAAAATAAGCTCCCTTGTAAGTGGCTAAGTGACTCATTTCCAACTAAAGCCAATTCAATTCAACCCGATCAACTCAAATACTGATATTAAAACATAAAGCAACACAATATGAGGGAAACGGGGCGGTAACTCATGTGACGACGGACCGGGTCATCACATCCTCCCTAACTAAAACAAATGCTCGTCCTCGAGCGGGTCAAGAAACATACCTGGAGTCTCAAACAAGTGAGGATATCTGCTCCGCATCTCCCGCTCGGTCCCCCAAGTAGCCTCATCCATGGGCCGACCTCTCCACTACACCTTCACCGACGCTATATCCTTTGACCTCAATCTCCGAACCTGACGACCCAACATAGCCACTGGCTCCACATTATAGGTCAAATCATCTTCCAGCTGTACTGTACTTAAGTCCAACACATGAGAAGGGTCCCCAACATACTTTCGGAGCATAGATACATGGAATACCGGATGAACTCCTGACAGGCTGGGTGCAAAGCAAGCATATAGGCCACCTTCCCAACCCTCCTAAGTACCTCAAAAGGGCCAATGAACCTCGGACTCAGCTTTCCTTTCTTTCCAAACCTCATGACGCCCTTCATAGGCGAAACCTTCAACAAGACCTTATCGCCTACTGCATCAGACATATCTCGAATCTTCTGGTTCGCATAACTCTTTTGATGCGACTGAGCTGTGCGAAGTCTCTCCTGGATCACCTTTACCTTATCTAAGGCATCCTGGACCAACTCTGTCCCCAACAACCTAGCCTCACCGGGCTCAAACCAACCAACCGGAGATCTACACTTTCTCCCATACAAGGTCTCATATGGCGCCATCTGAATGCTGGATTGATAGCTGTTGTTGTAAGCAAACTCTGCAAGAGGCAAGAAATCAGCTCAAAAACCTCCAAAATCAATAACATAGGCATGTAACATGTCCTCCAATATCTGAATGGTACGCTCGGACTGCCCGTCCGTCTGAGGGTGAAACGCTGTGCTTAACTCTACCTGCGTACCCAACTCTCGCTGAAAAGTCCTCCAGAACTGAGAAGTAAACTAAGTACCCCTATCTGATATGATGGAAACTGGGACCCCATGCAACTGTACAATCTCCCGGATGAAAATCTCTGCTAACCGCTCCGAAGAATAGGTGGCACACACCGGAATGAACTGCGGGGACTTGGTCAGCCGATCCACAATCACCCAAATCGAATCAAACTTCCTCGATGTCCGAGGGAGACCACTCACAAGGTCCATTGTAATCCTCTCCCACTTCCACTCGGGGATATCCAAGTGGTGTATTATGCTGTAATACACCACCGGGCCTCTGGTGTTCATACTTGACCTGCTGACAGTTGAGACACCGAGCTACATAACTCACAATATCCTGCTTCATTATCCTCCACTAGTAATGTTGTCTCAAATCCTGATATATCTTCGCGGCACCTGGATGAATAGAGTACCGTGAGCTGTGGGCGTCCTCCAATATCAACTACCTAAGCCCATCCATATTGGGCACGCAAATCCGGCCCTGCATCCTCAACACACCATCACTGTCAATAGTCACATCCCTGGCATCATCATGCTGAACCCTGTCCTTGAGGACAAGCAAATGTGGATTATCATACTGGCATTCTCTAATGCGGTCATACAAGGAAGACCGAGAAACCACACAAGCCAACACCCGGCTAGGCTCCAAAATATCTAGCCTCACCATCCAATTGGCCAAAGCCTGGACATCAACTTCAAAGGGCCTCTCCCCAACTGGAATGTACGCCAAGCTACCCATACTCACCGCCTTTCAACTCAAAGCACCGGCCACTACATTGGCATTCCCCGGATGATACAAAATGGTAATGTCATAATCCTTGAGCAACTCAAGACACCTTCACTGACTCAAATTAAGATCCTTCACTTTGAACAAATACTGAAGACTGCGATGATCGGTATACACCTCACAAGATATGCCATATAAATAGTGCCTCCAAATCTTAAAAGCATGAACTATAGCAGCAAACTCCAAGTCATGTACATGGTAGTTCTTCTCATGGGGCTTCAGCTGACGAGAAGCATATGCAATAACTCTTCCCTCCTGCATCAACACACATCCGATCCCAACTCTCGAAGCATCACAATACACAGTGTAATAACCTGAAGGTGATGGCAATACCAACACTGGAGTCGTGGTCAAAGCTGCCTTGAGCTTCTGAAAGCTCTCCTCACACTCCTCGGACCACATGAATGGAGCACCCTTTTGAGTCAACCTGGTCAAGGGCGATGTAATAGAAGAAAATCCCTGAACAAACCGACGATAATACCCTACCAACCCAAGGAAAATACGAATCTCCGTGGCTGAGGTCGGTCTAGGCCAACTTTGCACCGCCTCTATCTTCTTCGGATCAACCTGAATACCATCGCTGGACACCACGTGCCCCAGGAAAGCCAAAAAACTAAGCTAAAACTCACACTTGGAGAACTTTGCATAAAGTTTCTCCTTCCTCAATCTCTGCAATACTACTCTCAAATGCTGAGCATGCTCCTCCTGGCTACGCGAGTACACCAGGATGTCATCAATAAACACAATCACAAATGAATCCAGATACGTCCGGAACACGCTGTTCATCAAATGCATGAACGCGCCTGGGGCATTAGTCAGCCCAAAAGACATAACTAGAAACTCATAATGCCCATATCTCGTCCTGAAAGTTGTCTTCATAATATCAGAATACCTAATCTTCAGCTAGTGGTAGCCTGAACGGAGGTCAATCTTTGAGAATACCCTTGCTCCCTGGAGCTGATCAAACAAATCATCAATACGGGGTAGTGGATACTTATTCTTCACTGTCACCTTGTTCAACTGCCTGTAATCAATATATATTCTCATTATGCCATCTTTCTTCTTCACAAATAAGACTAGTGCACCCCACGGTGACACACTAGGACGAATAAACCCCTTATCTAGGAGTTCCTGAAGCTGCTCCTTCAACTCCTTTAACTCATATGGTGCCATACGATAGGTAGGAATAGAGATAGGCTGAGTGCCCGGCACCAGATCAATACCGAAATTAATGTCCCTGTCCAGTGGTAATGCCCGGCAGGTCCGCTGGAAACACATCTGGAAAATCCCTTACAACGGGAACAAAATCAAGGCTAGGAGTCTCAGCTCCAATATCTCTCACAAAAGCCAAATACGATAGACATCCCTTCCCAACCATTCGTTGGGCCTTTAGGAAGGAAATCACCCTGCTGGGGACATAGTCAGTCATGCCACGCCCCTCAATCCTCGGAACACCCGGCATAGCCAATGTGACTGTCTTGGCGTGACAGTCTAGAATAGCATGGCACGGAGATAGTCAATCTATGCCCAGAATAACATCAAAATCTACCATGATCAATAGCAACAAGTCAACTTGGGTCTCCAGACCCCCAATAGTAACAAGACATGACCGATACACGTGGTCCATAACAATAGTATCGCCCACCGGGGTAGATACGTGCACAAGTAAATCAAGACACCCTCGGGTCATACCCTAAATGATGAGCAAAGTATGAAGATACATAGGAGTAAGTAGAACATGGATCAAATAAAATTGAGGCATCCCTGTGGCAGACTGAAATGATACCCGTGATAACAGCATTCGAAGCAACAACATCTGACCGGCCGTGAAGAGCATAGAATCGAGCCTGACCACCACCCGATCGGCCTTTCCTTCTAGGGTGGACCCTAGCTGCCTGACCCTCACCCCTAGCTGGCGGGGCGGGTGCTGAAGATACTGGGCCAGAAGACGAGGGCTGGCCCCTCTGCTGAGATGAATTGGATGCACGACGGGGACACTATGACCGAACTCACCACACTCGTAGTAACTCCCGGGTGCTGGGAACTGGGACTGAAGGGAACCCCTCGCGCCAGAGTGTCTAGCTGATGCACTCGGCCGAGATGAACCCTAAACAGATGGGGCATGAGACGAACTCTGCGCTGGAAGTGCACTAAGAGATGGCTGACTCTGCTGAGAGCCCTGATAACCCCGACCAGAAGATGGCCCACGATACTCTGAGCGAGCTGGCTGAGGAGGCCTGAATGATCGACCTCTACTCTGCTGGAACGGACTCCTAGACGGAGCACCACTGAAGCTACCAGAACCTCGAGGCCTCTTGGACTCCCTTTCCTCTCTATCCTGACGGCGAGCCAACTCAATATCACGAGCAATATCAACTGCATCCTCAAAGGAAATACCCAGGACTCTCTCTCGAGTCATCAGAATACGAAGGTGATAATTAAGTCCATCCACAAACCTCTTGATCCTCTCGCTGTCGGTTGGAACCATCCACGAGGCATGACGGGCTAACTCAGAAAATCTCGTCTCATACTAGGTCACAGTCATGTCTCCCCGTCGAAGCCACTCGAACTGCCTACACAGCTCCTCTCTCTGAGACCGTGGTACCCACTTCTCCAAAAAGTGAGTAGAGAACTCCTACCATGACAACGGCGCTGCACCTACCGGCCTACGCCACTCATATGCCTCCCACCATGTGAAGGCAATGCCAGTGAACTGAAATGCGATGAACGCTACCCCGCTGGACTCTAAAATCCCTGCCGTCCGAAGCATACGCTGACACTTGTCAGGAAATCTCTGGGCATCTTCGCCCTGAACACCACTAAAAACTAGAGGCTGAAGCCTACTGAACCTCTCGAGACGACGTTGCTCATCGTCTGGCATAGCTGGGACCATAAAATCCTAAACTGGTACCACCAGCTGAGCTGGAGCTAGTCCCGATGTCTGCAAACCCTGCGTCACCTGCTCAGGTGTGCGAGCAGCGGGGGTCTGACTGCCTCCCCCTGCCTGAGAAGTAGCCGCTGTAGTGGTGGCTGAGACTACCTGGGCTAGGCTAGTGCAAACTGATAGAATCTGGGCCAAGGTCTCCTGGAGACCCAAAATAACAATGGTCACTGCTGGTGCCTACACAGGTGTTGCTGGAGCATCAACAACTGGAGTTTGACCCTGAACTGGGGCAACTGGTGGGTCAACAGATGCTGCCCCTGCTACTCTGCCTCGACCATGACCACGACCGCATCCACGGCCTTGAGGGGGTGGTACTGGCGGTCGTCCTCCACGTCTGGTAGCACGTGTTCTCGCCATCTGCGAGAGAATAGAATACAGAAGTTTAGTTCTCGGATCAACAAAGTTGCACGACAAGAATTTCAAGAATATGAAGTTTTTCCTAAAGGTTCTGCAGCCTCCCGAGGATAAGTATAGACATCTCCGTACCGATCCACGAGACTCTACTAAACCGGCTCATGACTCGTGTGAGCATGTAATTTTTGCCCTAAGCAAATTGTTCCCAAAAATTCAAACAGAATGATTTTTCTTTATTTTTACAATTTTTGTGCATTTTGGTGTCATTTTCTAGTAATTGCTGCATTTTATTTGTGCATGATAATTCATATAAAATATAAAAATACGCATTTGCATTTAGGTTTTAACTCCATGTGTTAGTATTAATTAGGGATTAATTTGTTTTAGAAGGATATGAAGAAAATGACAAAAATAGTTCACTTTAGCATTTTATTGTTTTAATTGGAAATTGCTACAAAATAGTTTTAAAAGTAATTTTAGGCCATTAATTAGTTTAGTTTAAAGTTTTATTTCTATTTTTTCATCTTTATAAAATTCAGAAAATACAATACAAATTGATAAAAATACAAAATACAAAAAGATGAAAATGAAATACAAGAGTATAAGAGAAAAGAAAACAAATTAAAATAAAGAAGTGGTCTTAATAAGAGACCACAATTGGGCTGATTCGGCCCAATTCAGAGTCACACGCCCCAGCCCAGTAGCCCTCTACCCGGTCCAGCTCTTCAATAAGCCAAAACGACGTAGTTTTGGGGTCGTTTGATCTGACCGTCGAGGTTGATCAATCGAACGGCTCAGATCTAATGACCCTTTAATATACAATTGTTCGAACGAGCCCCTACCCCCCCACTTCATCGTCTCTCACAGAAACGAACAGAGCTTCCACCGTTAACCGCCGTCCTCCGACTACAGGAAATCGCCTCACGGCGGTTCCGGTAGGTCAAACGACTCCATTTTCACGCCACGAACTCCCCTCAACCTCCCCTTTCCAACCATCACCATGGCTGACCCCAAAACCTAGCCATGTTCTTCGAATATTCAATCGAAGAACGGCCGGAAACCTCAAGTCTCCGATGACCTCCAAAAAATACATCACAGAACCACCTCAATTTCCTCTTCCTGAATATCCAAATCCCTTTATTCGAATTACACCATAGCTCTTCGAATATCTATTTGAAACTAAGAACCCTAGCGCCGCCACAAAATTCCCTGGTGGCGGCGCCACCTCCAACTAGTCCCAAATTCACACCATACACTCCCCGCCCCTCCCTCATCACTAATCCCTACCTAGAAACCCTTGAATCTCTCTGAAGCTCAGCAAATATTGGATCTAGGGTTGGTCAGCTCGGGCCTGTTCTACGGAGCTTCGTAGTCGATTGATTTCTGTTAACGGTACCTGCCTATTTTGGCTAAAATAGACAAGTAACGTTAACCGAAATTCGATTTCGACGAGCTAATCCATGTGGAGTCTGAGTGAGTTTCTTTTCTAGTTTTTATTCGTTTCTTTTGTTCGTCCTCTTTAGTTGTGATCTGTGTTGATAAAATCCATGTTTTCTTTGTTAGTTAGTAGAATTCATGCTTGTTTCTTTTAGTTCAATTCTGATTTCTTCTCTTTTGCTGAATTTCTGTTAATAGTTTAAAAAATTCGACAATTAATCGTTAGTTTAATTAGGTTTCTCCTTTGTTCTGTTTATATGAAATTGGATTTGAAAATTGTTTGAGACTGATTTCAGTTAGTATTAATTGTTTGTTCAATTTTAGTGTTAATTGAGACAGTGTTTAAGATAGTTTGTTTGGATATAGCTGATTAATTCATTTATTAGTTAACTTCAGTTAGTTCTTAGCTAAGGGTAAATAGGTTGGTGTAGTTAACTGGGGTTAGTAATTTTAAGAGGTAATAGGGGTAGTTTGGGCATAGGAAAAGGGTAGTTTCTTTAAGAATAGTAATTTCCAAAGTAGGAAAAGGATAGTTTAGGAATTGTAATGTGTATAGGACCTTCTAGAATGGTGCTTTAGTGTGCATTTAAGCACAATAGAGGTCTTTACTTGTTTAGCAAGTTATAAATAAGGGGTTAAAAAGAAATAAAAAGGACTAACTTGTAAAGAAAGAAATCTGAAATTGTAACCCATTGTTGCCTATAAAAGGGCATGCAAATGCCTTGATTAACAAGTTTTTAGCCTCCAAACATTTCCCCCAAATACTCTCTAATTTCAGATTCGAAATGAGATCTGAAATTTGAAATTTCCTTTTAGAATTTTAAGCTTTTCTATAGAAAAACCAAAAAACAACAAAAACTCTGAAAAACCAAAAAAAAAAAACAGTGTTCCATAGTTTCTTTTAGATCATCTTCAAACTTTCAGCTATTAACTTAACTGTTTAGCTCATTGAGGATCAGAAAAATAGATGGAATTCTATTATTCATGTTCGATATTTGAAGTTTAGAAACATTTTGGAATCGATTGTGCATTGTTTCTGGTTTATTCGAATTGGCTGAAATGTTAATATCGTGTGATTTGGGTTTGATTGAACTATTTTGGGTCTGCTATTGAATTCTGTCGTTTGCTAGTTCATTCCTGGGTCGTTTGATGTTATTTGGAGTAGATCTGTAGTTCTGTTTGTATTTAAAATACTCCTGGGTGATTTTCGAGTGGTTTTGGGTTGTATGAAGTTGGATTTTGGTTGTTTTCACTAGTGTTGTTCTTCTTCTGTTCGTCACTGGTTAGCTGTGATTGTTTGAGTTGGAAATTGATCAGTTTCTATGGAATTTGACTGCTGATCTGTTGTTGCACTTGTCACTGCTGCTGACCTCTACTTCTTCTTCATTTTTGTTCTAAATATCAGGTACACGCTTGAATCCCAACTGATGTAGCTTTTGAGATTAGCATGAATTTATGCTTATGAATTGCTGGACAGTCAAATAGATATGAATAATATGTAATACAATCATGTAGTTTGAAATTTGTTAGTTATATTCTGACTATCATTTGCTAATTGAATGTTACACTGTTAATTAGTTTAGGGATCTTATGTTTGGTAATTAGTTGGACCATTGAATGGGGAATAGTGTTGGTTAATCTAGTCTACGTATTCAGTATATACTTTTCTAACTGTATAACAATTTGAGTCTGAAATTAGTCGTTGGTTTTAGCTAATTTAGTTTCGTCCCTGTGCAATTTGGTTGTGAAAGACGGAAGTTTGACTGAAACAGGAAGTAATTTCAAATTTTGGGGTCTTCAAGCGTATTAAAAAAAAAAATTTTAAAGAAAAAATGAGTTAAACTTGTTCAAAATTGCGGTAGTTCATTTCTGAATTCATAGATCACTGAAGTGTTGAGTTAATAACATTAGCTAGAACTAATTCAAAAAAAAAAAAAGTCAGTAGGTTGTGTGTTAATAAAATCACTTTTAGTTTTAGTAAGCAAAACTTTGTTCACCCTATTGTTAATTGCTGAACACACGCATAAGAAATGGGGAATAATGTTAATAGTCAATTAAATCGTGGGCCTGCCAGCTCCAGGGGTTTCGATCCCTTGATCTCACCTGGGTAGCCTGTTATGGCTCTGTCCGTTTGGGCTGGCCTCAAGGCCCATTTGCTGCAGTTCATCCATCAACAGAACCATTTGGTTCATCAAATTGGGTTTGATTTAGAACTTCAATACATAGTTTACTATAGTATAAACTTGGGATTTCGGGTTAGGTAACGGGTCCAAACTAAGAGGCTTGTCCTTTTGTTTGTATTCGAACTTGAACTCGAGTCCCGAAATCTATAATATTAATCAATTAGGATGTTTTCTTCATTACTAGAGACACAAATATAGAAAATCATGGTTTGCTTTAGGCTTATCCTTTAAATAAAACGAGATGAGCCTCGCCAAACGAAACCCATAAATTGAAGGGCCCTCAATAAATATCATATTAAAATACTTAGAATTCGAGATGGGTCATTTAGCGAATTTTCATGGCCTCCCATAAAGTCAATAACGCGTTGGTGTGTTTTTAATAATTTCATCTTCCTAAATACGGGTGCACATTTATGTGACCCAAATCTAAATCTCAACGAAGTCAAAATGTGCCAAAAGCCACGGGTGCACTGGTGCGACGTGGTTCGGGATACATTTTTACGACGTTGCAATTCTTATGAAAAAATAAATATATAATAAAGCGGGTTAATAATAAAAGGCACATAGGTTAGAACATGTTGTGAAATTAGATAAAAATCAAATACAACAGTTGAGCGACCGTGCTAGAACCACGGAATCCGGGAATGCCTAACACCTTCTCCCGGGTTAACAGAATTCCTTACCCGGATTTCTGATTCGCGACTGTTAAACAAAGTCAAATCTTTTCCTTGATTCGGGATTTAAACTGGTGACTTGAGACACCATAAATCTCTCAAGTGGCGACTCTGAATCTCTTAATAAACGAATCCCATTTCGATTGTCATTTAAGTGGAAAAACTCCTTTTTATTATACCCTTCACGGGTATAGTAAGTGCAAAAGGAGGTGTGACAGCTCTGGCGACTCTGCTGGGGACAAGAACCCAGAACATTTTGTTCAGGGTTAAGAATTCGAGCTTAGATATATCTGATTTTCCTACATGTTTCATGCTTAATGTGCTAAATGCTACCGCTTTGATATTATCTGAACTATATATAAACTGTGCCGACACCCTTCTCTTTTCACCTCCGGGGATGTGCTTACTAGTTGAGACTCCCTATTCTGTTAGTGTCATACCTTAAAATAAGAAAGAGGTCGGACAAGTTACTAAGCCGGATGGC
>MU743610.1:90640-100690 GCA_026770625.1 Nicotiana glauca | reverse complement strand
CCCTGGCATAACCCAAGGAGCTTGTTCTTTCCAAATCCCGACCAAAAAACCGAGGATCTCCCTGGCATAACCCAAAGAGCTTTTTTCTTTTCCAAATCCCGGCCAAAAAACCAAGGATCTCCCTGGCATAACCCAAGGAGCTTGTTCTTTCCAAATCCCGGCCGAAAAATCGAGGATCTCCCTGGCATAACCCAAGGGGCTTGTTCTTTCCAAATCCCAGCCAAAAACCCGAGGATCTCCCTGGCATAACCCAAGGAGCCTTTTTCTTTCATAATCCCGCCCAAAAAACCGAGGATCTCCCTACATAATCCTGATTTGATTGATTAGATATGTGCCACAACTAACTCACGAAATTTTCCTAGTGAAAACTGGGGCAGAAAATTTCGTTTGTTTGTTTGTTTTGCTATCGTGAGCAGGTCGATCTTAAGACACGAGGTGCGAGATGGCCGATGGGATAAATCCCAATCTAGAATAAAAGAAGAAGAAAAGAACAAAAGAGAAGCAAAAGAAGGTGAGCTCAAATATTGGAGCAGACAAAGGCGCGGATGGCTCGAAATCTGATTGAAGTCGCAAGCCCCGCCAATCTTGTTTCACTCAATGTTGCAGAAATAAACAAGCACCTACTACCTGCGAGCATCAAGATTTAGATCAAAGTCTACAACAAGATCAGCTAAGACTCAACATCAAGGTTTCAAAAGAATCATAGATAGGAATCTTGTAACTCATAGTTGATAGGCACAGCTAGTTTAGTCTCAATTTTCCCTTTGGTGTAATAAGGAGGTCAGTAAGCAGTAACAGCAACAGCAACAGCAGTAACAGCAAGATCACAGCTTCATGGTAGTCCCAGCTACCAAAACTTCCCGAACTACATTGACCTGATTCCTGTTTAGCCCAGGATATGTAGGAGGCCTCCCGAAGCAAAGGATCGGTCAAACTCTTTCAAAATGCTTCACACGGAGTGCTCGAACGGGCAAAAATTGCTCGTATCCGCTCATTTATCTTTGCGCGAAAATTCTTCGTATTTTCGGGCAAAGAGGGGCAGCTGTGAGCACGTGATTTTTGCCCTATAAGCGTATTACTCCCAGAAAACCAAAATAAAATATTTTATTTGTTTTGTGTTGATTTTTGTTGTTATTTTTTCTTATTTGTTTGCGTTTGTATATGCATATTTATTTGTTTAAATTAATTAAAAATACAAAAATATTGTATTTAGGACTCAATTCTACAATTAGGAATTAATTAGTATTTTTGTGATTTAGGATTTTAGTTTTGATTAATTAAAGAGATAAGAAAAATAAAGAGAAAAAAAGGCAAATCGGATTTGGGCCGCCCCATTTCAACTAAAGTCCAGGCCCAAAACCACTCCTGTACCCGGTCCAAGAGACCCATCTCCCAGGCCGTCAAAACGACGTAGTTTGGTACTAGAACTACGTTGTTTTAAGGACAACCCATCTCAGCCGTTCAATCCACGCAAATCCAACGGCCATTATCCATCCCTCAACCCTTAACCAACCCGATCCAACCCGTTTACAACATAACCCGCCCCCTCATTAAACCAAATGACCCCGTTTTGTACCAAAACGACCCCGTCTCCTTATCCATCAGTTAATCCAAGCCGTTCAGATCATTTGATCCAACGGCCCGGATTAATGGACCCTTTTCAATATACCAAATTTCCTACCCCCCAAACCCTCGTTACTCATCTCATTCCCAGACCCCCCCTCTTCATCGTCTCTCAAAGACGAACCAAACACACCCCAAGAACCCTAACTAGCCGCCACCCCTCCCCTTCGTCATAAACCCGGTGGCAACGACGCCGGTGACCACCATTTTAACACCACAGAGCCTCCATCGCACCCTGAACCCAAATCTACAAGCCCCTTACCTCGAATCATCCCTGAACTTCTCGAATCTTCAATCGAAGATTCGAGTCAAAACTTAACCAACGCCAAACCGTCCCAAATTGATACCTAACACTCCCCTGACCTCCCTCGTAACCAAACCAACACTGGTTTGGTTCGAATCAAGCCCAAACCATTTGAGCCCCCAATCCGAGCCCCAAGAACCCTAGAAAAGGATTCGAGCCTGTTTGAAGATTTTTTGTCGCTCAATGGACCTTAGTCGAAGTGTTCTCAGTTGAGAAACACTCGATTAAGGTCCGTTTGGCCTCAAAAATTTCAAGTCCGAGTTGGTCCAAGTCCGTGTTTGTTCCTGATTTTCACTCTTGAGGTATTTCTTCTATTTTTCTTCTATCTCTATTTATTTGTTTGTTAGTTTAGTTGTGTTTATTATTTTTAGCCTTTTTAAATCCTTGCCAAATTCTCTGCTCCCATCTTCAGTGGACCTTTTATTCGGTCGTTTCTTTCTGTTGTTTGTTAATTGTAATGAATTGTGTGTTTAGTTTGTTTGAGGTCGTCTAGTAATTAATTCGTATTTTGATCCCCGGAGTCTGCCCGTAAACCATGAATCACGGATTCGTAGGTCGATTATTTATTATCGATTATACGTGTTGTAATCGACTAAATGAATGTCGTCGATTAATTTCATAGGTCTGCCTGTTAGTACATTGGACAGTGATTAACACTGTTAACTTGTTCCAGAATCATTGTTGAATTAAAGCTTGATTTGTTTTGGCTATGTTTAGGAGTCTGAATTGGTTATAGCTGTAATCCCAATAGAAGATCCAGAACTTAGTAAGTGGCATGTTAATTGCACATCAATACACCCTCAAAATTGTTGTTTAAATGGATTAAAAGGGAGGTTTTGTAGTTGAATTACAGCCTGTTTAGACAATGGATCATGGAAGTCAGAAACCAGTTTCACTTAGGATTAAAAAAGGGTGCAATACACATGGGGTAAGTTAGTGGAACCTGCTGGACAGCAGGGTATTCCATTTAATTTCTGAACTTCAGAGTTTTAAAATCAGTGTCCCACACTTAGACAAACTGAAGTGGGAAAAACAGAGGGAATAATATGGGTTTGATCAGTTTTAAAACAATTAAAAAGGGGGCTGCAATGCTGTGAGTTTAGGATATAAAAGAGAGAAAATTTTTAGAATAGGAAGAGAGGTTTTTGAACCATCAGAGAGTTTTTGAACCATCAGTTTCACTCCTGGAACCATCAGTTTTCAGAGCTTTAACCATCAGTTTTAGAGTTTTGAAACCATCAGTGAGAGTTCTTCTAACCGATCAGTTTTAAGAAAGTTCTTTATCCATCAACTGAGGGAGAGATCCTGAAAAACAGGACAGGGAGATTCTGATATACATTCTAGGAAGACATTTTAGACATTCTGAGAGATAGAAATTGGGGATATACATTCTAGAAAACAGATAACTTGAGATAGAGATTCTGATATTAGAAAGCAGGAGAGATTCTTAGTCTTAGAAAGAAAAGTCCTACCCTTGTAACACTGTTACATTGGTTTGGGTTTTAGAAACACTTTAAAATCTCTTTCTCTGTTTCTGTTCCACATTCGATTTTGTCCAAGGGAATCTGAAGGCTTTTGTCAAGCCACTGGGGTCTATTATTGCTGCTGTTTGGTTTTCTGAAGTTTCTGTTTGGTTGTTTTAAATTCCCTGTTTGGTTCGAACCATTCCTGGAATTTCTTGCTATCTTTGGCTATTGGTTCTTTGGTCTTTTGCTGGAATTTGGTGTTGCTGCTGTTATTTGCTGCGCTGTTTGTGCTACTGCACTACTGATCTTTCCATTCTTCCTCTTTGTTTATTCAAATACCAGGTACACATCTCTGGGGCTGTCTATTCTTCTACTGGAAATGAAATGAAAGCATGTTTTAAATCCTGCTGTGAGACCACCATATGAATGATCCTGTTAGCTAGTAGATTAAATTGGGACTGTTTGTTGTAATAGAAATTGTACTGTTAATCTTGAAGGATTGAGAGTGCACTCATTTTTCTTTACTGTTAGCCTTAGAAGTACAAACTCGAATACATTCCAACTCAAGAATTAATTCCAAACCCGACATGTATTTAGTTATTAGTAGTTGACCATTATGTATAGCTTAATCCTCACGATGCGTTAGTCAAGATATGCCTCACGATAAGGTTCCGGTTATTCCTTTAATTGTCTGCTCCATGTTAATCAACTAGGAAGAATAATTTAAGTAATGAGTCCAATGCTTCCGTATCATGTTTATAAACACGGCATTGAGGATTAATTCATTTTTTGAACTAGTGTTAATCCGAAATGTAAGGTAGTCACGGCTATATGTTAAAATTACTTGATGTTTGCATGAAAGCTATGACTAGGACAAATGATGATCACATATAATCAAGCTCTCAATAGTCTCTTTTGAAGCATGACTTGAAATAACCCTACTACCCAATAGATTGTTCCTGTTTAAATTTAAATACGCAAAGTTAACGGAGTAAAGCGGTTTGAAATTGACTAAAGCACATAGGTCAATACATGTATTAAAATCAGATAGTTTGTCATTTACAATAGTTTAAGCAACCGTGCTAGAACCACGGGATTCGGGGGTGCCTAACACCTTCCCTCGGGTTAACAGAATTCCTTACTTAGAATTTCTGGTTCGCAGACTTCATTTGAAAAGTCCAAATTTCCTCGACTCGGGATTTAAATAAATCGGTGACTTGGGACACCTTAATTTATTCCAAGTGGCGACTCTGAAATAAACAAAATAATCCCGTTTCGAATATTGTCACTTAAATTGGAAAAACTCCTTCGTACACTCCCTCGAGAAGCGGGCGCGCCAAAAAAAAACACTAAGGTAGATTTGAATCCAAATAGAGTAAAAGAGAGCATTTAATAATGACTTTTTTGCAAGTTAAAAAACCTAAATTGATTTCATTGTCTACACTTGAACGAGGTGCACGTAAATTTATTTCACCTCATGTATTAAAATTAACATTTAATTTGGACTGTTGGTGAGGGCACGGAAGCAGTTCTCAATTCGACGTAATTCCTTTGCTACTTGAATCATATATATCAGTTATTTTCCTACGTGTATGTGACCTAATAGGTTAAGGCCCATAATTAATATTTAATTAATTATCAAATATCATCCGTCTGATTGGTTACTTGATGGACGTACCAGATTAAGTGAGAACCTCTATAAATTGGTCCTTTCCCCACCCATTAGGGTTACTGCATTTTCCTCTCTTCCATCCCTAAAGTCGGCAGTAACGGAAGCTAGGGCAAGGGGCGAGAAACCAATTTCAATTAACGCTTCCGCTTCAAGATAATGGATTCCGCTTCAGGTATGTTTTCTATGACGACTACATGTAAGATTATCATGTTCAAGATCCTGGTAGAATTATAGTTTATACTTACATGTAGTATCATGAGCCTGGATATTTGAACTGATAATCTTCGTAAAAGAAAGATTATATTATTATGTTTGATGCGTAACTATTTTTAATGGGATTTGTAATTCTTTTCGAATCTGATTCAAGTTCCTACAGTTTGACGATATCGATTCACCATGAAATTTTTGTTTCAAATTAACGCTCCAGTTTGGCCAAAGTTTCTCTTTGAATGCCCTAAAGATAATATGTTCCAACATATTAAGACTATTATGAACGTATTTTTTTTTAAGTTGCCATAATTTGATTTAAAATTAGACAAGTTACTGCTTCACTTTAGGTGTAAACAAGTGCTTGTATGTATCTTTATTGCATATATCTCTAATTATGTGTTAGCATAGTTTTTTAACGGAATGATATTATTGAAGAATGACTTGTGTTTATTTGGTTTGGATGAATCTGTTTATTGACTGGGTTCAGGGTCTATGTTTATTGGATCTTAATTTATTGAAAAAGTTGCAACCTTTACCCGGTACCTGTGGTGGGTAGTAGTACTCCATAGAATTAGTTGGGCTATTAGTTGATAAAACTATTTATTGATTATTTTATGTATATGATTAATGTTTATATAGTTTGTTAGTCACCAAAGTTATCAAACTAGATTGTTTAAAGTACTCACATGCATAAAATTTTCTGATATTTATTTTATGTATGCATTTATATTTATATAGTTTATTAGTCACCAAAGTGTCCAAACTAGTTTGTTTATGAAAATATGCATACATAAAATTATAGTTTATCCATGAAATTAATGAAATGCCTATAATTAAAAAAAAAATAGTGGATAAATTAATTTTCACTATTGCTAGAACTTAAGGATTTACCCAAAGGGGAATCAATTATTCTATGAATAGTGAATATGATGAGGTAAATTAATATTCTTAGTCAAATATATATTGTTTGTCCAAAGATGGCATGTATATTTGGTTAAAAATATTTAAATACCTATTAAAGACTAAACGACACTTAAATTAAGATAGTGTGTCGTAGTATTTACCCAAAGGAGAATTGCGATATGCTTTAACTGTTTTGTTGAATCCATATTGATTTGTGAGCATGTATTATCTATTTTGAAGCTATTCCTTTTCATTCGCTTGCTTCGTCTGTTACTATTCAATGGATTGAACTTCTCTGAATGGCGTGAAAAAGTCCAATTCCACTTAGGTGTGATGGATCTTAACTTGGCTCTGTTGAATGATAAGCCCGCTGCCATTACTGATTCGAGTAGTGCGAATGAGAAGTCTTCCAATAAAGCATGGGAACGCTCTAACAGGCTAAACCTTATGTTTATGCGAATGAATATAGCCAACAACATTAAGAGTAATATTCCACAAACAGAAAGTGCCAGGGAATACCTGAAGTTTGTGGAAGAACATTTTCATTCTGCAGATAAGTCTCTCGCTAGTACACTAATGGCTGAACTCGCGACCATGAAGTTTGATGGGTCGCGTAGTATGCAAAATCATATAATCGAGATGACTAACATTGCAGCAAGACTTCAGATCTTGGGGATGAAAGTGGATGACTCCTTCTTGGTTCAGTTTATTTTGAACTCGTTACCTCCTTAGTATGGACCTTTTCAAATTAACTATAACACTATTAAAGATAAGTGGAATGTTAGCGAATTGCCCAGTATGCATACTCAAGAGGAGTCAAGACTTAAGAAACAAGGGAGTCATTCAATTAACCTCATGGGTCAAGGAGATATTAAATAACTTAAAGTGAAGGCCAACAAGTTCATGAAGAAGAAAGCACTTGCTAAAGCTGAACATGATGTTAACAAGGAACATAAGGCAGATACGTGTCGTTTCTGTAACAAGGAAGGACACTATCAGAAAGATTGCTTGAAATGTAAAGCTTGGTTCGAAAAGAAAGGTACAATTAGTGCTTTTGTATGTTTCGAATCAAATTTAGTAGAAGTTCCTAATAATACTTGGTGGCTTGATTCTGATGCAACTGCTCATGTATCTACTACGTTGCAAGGATTCCTTACGGTCCAAACTACAAATCCAAATAAGTATTTCTTGTTCGTGGAAAATCGTATGAAGGCTTCAATTGAAGGCATAGGGACTTATCGTTTGATCATGGAGATTGGACGTTACCTTGATCTATTACAGACTCTTTATGTACCTTCAGTTTCTAGGAATTTGATTTCTCTTTCAAGACTTGATGTTTCTGGATTTGATTTAAAGTTTGGAAATGGATGTTTCAATTTATATAAAAATTCTATTTTTTATGGTTCTGGTTTTCTTAATGATGGTTTATATAAATTGAAACTCGATATTGGTTTTTCTGAATCCCTTCTTACTGTTCAACATAATGTTGGAATTAAATGTAGTTCACTAGATGAAAGTTCTGCTTACTTGTGGCATAGACGTTTGGGCCATATATCCAAAGAAAGGTTAGAAAGATTAGTAAAAAATGAGATTCTTCCGAATCTAAATTTTACTGATCTTACTATATGTTTAGATTGCATTAAGGGAAAGCAAACAAAGCATAATAAGAAAGGTGCCACAATAAGCACTCAGCTTCTTGAAATTATATACACCGATATTTGTGGACCATTTGATGTTCCAATTTTTGATGGAGAGAAATATTTTATCACTTTTATCGATGATTTTTCATGTTATGGATACATCTATTTGCTGAAAGAAAAATCTCAAGCAACAGATGCTTTCAAGGTGTTTGTTAAAGAGGTTGAAAGGCAAATAGATAGAAAGGTAAAATCACTAGGTCAGATAGAGGTGGTGAATATTATGGAAAGTATAATGAATCAGGATAATGTCCAGGTCCATTTGCGAAGTTCCTCGAGGAAAGTGGCATATGTGCACAGTATACTATGCCAGGAACACCTCAACAAAATGGTGTTGCAGAAAGGCGTAATCGAACACTTATGGACATGGTTAGGAGCATGATAAGTAATTCCTCATTACCCAAATCATTGTGGATGTATGCTCTTAAAACCGCTGTATATTTATTAAATAGGGTTCCTAGTAAGGCAGTTCCAAAGACCCCTTTTGAACTGTGGACAGGAAGAAAACCTAGTTTAAGGCACCTGCATATTTGGGGTTGCCCAGCAGAAGCTAGAGTATATAATCCAAAAGAAAAGAAATTAGATTCTCGAACGTTACTCTATTGGTTATCCAGAGAAATCTAAAGGGTATATGTTTTACTGTCCAAACCATAGTTCGAGAATTGTTGAAAATGGTAATGCAAGATTTATTAAGAATGGCAAGGTTAGTGGGAGTGTTGAAAAGCAAAGTGTGGAAATTAAAGAGGTGAGGGTCAATATTTTATTACCTAGAAATGTGCCTACTACCACACAAATGCCAAATATTATTCCAGTTGTTGAAGAAAACTTTGACAACACCGAGCAATATTTGGATGAAACACTTCATGAAGAAACTAACTCACAAATATCTGACACAAATGAACCACAAGAAATGCCATTAAGAAAATCTCAAAGAGTTAGAAAATCGGCTATTTCAGATGATTATGTTGTTTATTTGCAAGAGTCAGGTTTTCACATTGGTCTTAATAAGGATCCCGTTTCATTTTCACAAGCCATAAAAAGAAATGAGTCTGACAAATGGATTGATGCCATGAAGGAAGAGTTAAAATTCATGGAATACAATAAAGTCTGGGATCTCGTTGAATTGCCAGAAAGTTCTAAAAGAATCGGGTGTATATGGGTCTTTAAGACCAAGAACGATTCAAATAACAATATTGAGAGATACAAAGGCAGTCTTGTTGCCAAGGGTTATACTCAGAAAGGTGGCATTGATTATAAAGAGACATTTTTGCTGGTCTCAAAGAAAGACTCGTTAAGAATTATTATGGCTTTGGTGGATCATTATGATTTAGAGTTACAGCAAATGGATGTGAAAAATGCCTTTCTTAGATCTCGAGGAGGAAGTTTATATGGACCAACCAGAGGGTTTCAAAACTAAAGCAAAAGGTCAGATGGTGTGTAAACTGAAGAAGTCAATATATGGACTTAAACAAGCCTCACGACAATGTTATATAAAGTTTAATGATACCATAACATCTTTTGAATTTGTGGAAAATACCTTTGATCAGTGTATATACCAAAAGATCAGTGGGAGCAAATTTATATTTTTAGTCCTATATGTTGATGATATTCTACTTGCTGCTAATGATTTAGGCATATTGCGTGAGACTAAAGATTTTCTCTCTAAGAATTTTGAAATGAAAGATATGGGTGAGGCATCCTATGTGATAGGAATAGAAATATTCCGTGATAGGTCACAAGGATTATTGGGATTGTCTCAAAAAGGCTATATCGAAAGAGTTCTAGAGAGATTTAATATGGACAATTGTTCAACAGGAATTGTTCCAATTCAAAAAGAGGACTAATTTATTCTCATGCAATGCCCTAAAAATGATGTAGAACGAAAAGAAATGGAATCAATTCTTTACTATTCTATTGTTGGTAGTCTGATGTATGCTCAGACTTGCACAAGACCGGATATTAGTTTTGCATAGGGGTGTTAATAAAAATTTAAAAAACTGAACCAGATCAAAAACCAAACCAAACCGATCAAAAAAACTGATACTTTTTGGATTAGTTTGGTTTTGGTTTTGAAATTAAAAACCGATCAAATTTGGTTTGGTTTTGGATTGAATAAAAAAAATTGAACCAAACCGAATATAGGAGTAGTTATTTTAGATTTATAGTTACATATAT
>MU743610.1:5054-72526 GCA_026770625.1 Nicotiana glauca | reverse complement strand
GTGTTTTTATATATATATATATATATATATATATATATATATATATATATATATATATATTAAATTTATTGTTCCCTTATATATACATAATTGAGTGAACCATTACTACTATTATTCACGTGCAACACACGTTCACAGAAATTAGTATTATTATAAAAGCGCGAATATTTCACGCTAAATGTTAGATGACAAAAATATTATTAAAGTATTGACTGACCTTTATGCCCTTAAATAGTTAACTAATTTGTTAGAAGATATCGGAAAAAAATAGTAATATATAGTCGTTGCCTAAATAGACGTTGAATTGAACTAAAATTGAGATTAACATGAAATTGTAGGGACTTCTAATATCAATCAACCTTGTCTTTCTATACGTAAAACAAATAAGGGATAATTTCACATAAGTACACTTGGGGAAAGTATTTTTCAACCGTCTAACCCACAAATACAGTTTTCATGCGGTAGCCCACAAATAATTTCAGCACCTAATCCACAACTTCATCAACTACACCCAAAATCATGCCTAAATCAGATTTAGCTTTTTTCTTTCATTTTTATCTTTACCCTTTTTCCATTTTTATTCTTATTTATTTTTTACTTCCATCTGTATAGTAAACAATATCAGGATGTTGAAGTAAAAAATAAAAATTTATTCATTCTTAGAGTCTATAATTTTATTTTTATATTTTTTTGCAAAATTTAGAGTTTTGCCAGGGAAATTCTTATTTAACTGAAAAAAATAAAAATCTACATCATTAAACACCTTATATACATTGTTATACACACAAATATAATCATGTATAATTATGTATAATCTTGTATACTTGTGTATAATCATGTATAATTCTGTATAACTATGAGAATACCCACAAATATACATGGTTATACATGGTTATACAAAGTATATATATGTATATACAACATATACATCATTCTTTCTCCCTTCAGAAATTATTTAAAGTGAGAATAAGAAGAAGAAAGGCTATGCGTTGGGATCGTTTCAGACTATGTTGTTAACATATGCTGGTGGTGTTGTCTTTACTTCCCTTGTCACCATCCCCAACTGGCCCGTCTATAATCGCAATCCTCTCAGTTGGTTGGACTCAAGTGAAGCTGAAAAACATCCCAAACCACTGGCTGCTAGCTCCAGTTTGGGAACGGAGCAAGAAAATCTGAAAAAGAATTCGACTATTTTGCCAGAGAGAGAGAAAGAGACAGAGAAAGAGCAAGAGACTGAAAATGAAAGAGAAAGTGGGGTGGGGAGAAAGTCTGAAAAAGAGTGGGGGCGGCGGGGGCTAATCAGTAAAAAAAAAATTTCAACAGTATAGAATTGGGTCATACCGGGTAAGAAGGGAAAATATGGGCCGTATTTTGTTAGGATAGTGGGCCAAGTGACAGAGTGTAATTTCTTTAACAAATAACTACAAAATTAGCTTCTTTCTCGAAGAGCGCTAAGCTCATCATTCCAGAGGCTGAGGGTTAAGGAATATTGAGCTTTGGCACTACATTTCCGCAAAGCAATTGTACTTTATTCATCAGTCCGCCTAAAATACGCAAAAAGATATCTTGCCATTGGTATATGACAATGAGATCTAATAAGAATGAAGTTGTGATCAAGTGACAGTTGGCATTGTTAATATTTTAGTTGTATGCTTAGTCAATTAGTTAGAATAGTCTGTTAGACACAACACATGTACATAATGTTAGATTAATAATTGCGGGCGAGAACAACGAGTTATGTACCTTATTGACGCAGCGGAAACTGTTTTTGAACTCACCACATAAAGAATTGCCCAAAGTCAAACTTTGAATCTCTTGAAAAATAAAGTTTAGTTTCACAAATTATGTCTTTGTTCTTGTGTGTTTTTGCAAAAAGAAAAAGAGAAATCTGCACTGTTATGGAAGAAGAAAATAGATGGAAAAAGAAGAGCAAGAACCCCTTTTTTGTTTTTGTTCGTTCATCTCCTTCAATAGGAAGATCAAGTTATTATAGAGAAAGAATTTAACTGCTATGGGAAATTGCTCAACTGCATCCAATGTGTAGTACCTTCTCCAAAGAAGTTACTTTCTTCTCAAACTCTATCTCTTCCCAAATGGGTTGGGTCAGCCCATATAGAGCGACCCGGTATCCAAATTTTAAAACCCAACATCTCCCACTTCGCTTATGATGGGTTGGAACTCAAACTAGTATCATGAATAAATAATACACTTAATTCATACAGACAAGTAGTTCATGCGACCTGCGAGCATCAAGAGCTATAATATAATTAAACCCTTTAAAGTTGTTTAACAGCTCTAAGTAGAAATCCAATCACATGCGGAAGAGATTTACTACTAACATGAGGATCTTATTATTACTCGCAATACCCTAGACATTTGTTGGTTATTCTAGTAGCTAGTTATCCGATCCCTCATCCTCGAAAAGAGGCGAACTCGAGTTCATGTTTAACTTTGTATCCACAATTATACCTAATACCCTCATGGTAAGTGTAATGGTTGACCTATGAATACAAGTTAAATTATTAAATTGTACTCGTCTTCCCTTTTTACTCGAATCTTTCCATTCCAAATCAACTGCTTTCCTAGACATGCACTGCATTGCCGAATCAATCATGGCTATTAGTGGCATGCTAAAGTAGCAACATTGATTGGCAGTTCAAGAGATAGTAAAAGGTCAAAGGGTATTCTTATAAAAGTTGATTTAACTTCTTTGGGATCTCACACAATGAAGAAGCAGGGATTCATTCTTCCATTATCCCGTGGTCGATAGCACACGTGGTATGAAACACATGTTATGTTGTTCTCACCTTATATTGGCGCGTGCGTCTTATTCTTTTAATCATTTAACACCGTACAAATTTTGCCTCCAAATGTCTAACCTGAGTTTCTCACTTCAATAATCCTCAAACCCTAATCTTAGAGAAACATCCATCTGGCTTACAAAACAAGTCATAATCGAATTGTAAAATTCGTAAGTCTAATTAGTTGTCATCACCGACCTCTACAAGTGAATATAACCTTACATTATCCAAGGTTCCATAAGGTCTCATCTCTTTACGATTCTTAACGTAAGAGGCGATTGCTCGTGTGAGAGATCCAATCTCGCGACTTGTTCGACACACTTTATCAACAAAATATTCATCACATGCATACGAGATATAGCAAAATTCAAGAGTCAAATATTGATGAGCATATTATAATACTAAAGTCATTTTACAATACATAAATATGTTCATATTCTTCGCAAACCTAGAGCCATATAATGTTTCTCAAACAGATCTCTAGATATCGCCTTTGTAAAAGGATCAGCTATCATGCTTCGCGTAGGAATGTACTGTAAATTTATCTCTCCACTTGCTACCATGTCTCTTATAAAATTATACTTGATGTCAATGTGTTTGGTCTTGTTGTGATACTTAGGATTATTTGTATATGGAATAGCCGCTTGACTATCACAATATAGAGTCATGGGACCCTGAGAGTTCTTCGTAATATTCAAATGCTCAAAGAATCTCTTCAACCAAACAGCTTCTTGTACTGCAGACGCACAAGCCACGAATTCAGCTTCTATTGTTGAAAGGGTTGTGTAGGTTTGATTCTTACTTTTCCATGATATAGCACCACCATTAAGTAAGAAGGCATAACCGGATGTTGATTTTCTATTATTCCGATCACCAGCCCAATCAGCATCTGTATATCCTCTCAAGTATAAATAATTTTCACTATAACATAGTGAATAATCTGCAGTTCCCTTCAGGTATCTGAAAATTATCTTCACAGCTGTCCAATGACCTCTTCCAGGATTGGATTGATACCTGCTAATCAGACCTACGGCATAACAAATATCTAGGCGAGTACACATTATAGCGTACATCAAGCTCCCGACAGCACTTGAATATGAAAGTCGAGACATGTCTTCCTTTTCATTTTCAGTCTTGGGACACATTTCAAGGCTTAAAGTTTCACCTCTCACTATAGGAGTATCCATGGATTTGCAACTATTCATGCGAAAACGCTCCAAGATTTTCTTTATATAAGTTTCTTGAGATAGACTCAATAACTTTTTGGAACAGTCTCTTTAGATCTTAACTCCAAGGATATAGTCTGCCTCGCCCAGATCTTTCATGTCAAAAGACTTTGAAAGCCATGACTTGACAGTTTTAAAATACTCCAAATTGTTTCCGGCCAAGAAAATATCGTCCATATAAAGAGAAAGAATTACAAACATCCCATTGGACTTCTTCACATATATCCAATGGTCTTCATTGATCATGGTGAAATCATATGTCCTTGTGAAATCTCAAATACCATTGCCTTGAAGATTGCTTCAGACCATAAATAGATCTTTTCAATTTACAGACCTTCTTTTCTTGGCCTTTAACGATGAAGCCTACAGGTTGTTCCATGTAGATTTCTTTGTTCAGTTCTCCATTGAGAAAAGCTGTCTTCACGTCCATTTGATTTAATTCCAAATCCAAACGTGCAACAATGGCCAAAAGTAAGCGAATTGACGTAAACTTCACAACTGGTAAAAATGTTTCCTCATAATCTATTCCGGCTTCTTGAGTAAAGCCTTTTGCCACCAATTGTGCCTTGTATCTTTCTATTGACCCATCCGCTTTGTATTTAACTTTGAGAACCCATTTGTTCCCAATGGATCTACACCCAGGTGGAAGGTCAACTAGATCCCAGACTCTCTTGGTTTTCATGGACTCTAATTCTTCTTTCATTGCTTTCATCCACTCATCTTTTCCAGGGCTTGATAAAGCCTCAGTCATAGACTTTGGCTCATCCATTTCTATCGGAGATACCAAGAAAATATAATCCTCAATTTCATAAGTACGTTTGGGTATATTTTTCCTGGCACTCTTTTGTAGTTGAAATTCAAATTTGTCAGAAGGATTTTGGGATTGAGAGTTCCCACTCCCACTCGGATCAAGAATAATATCTTGATCAATTTGATTATCAACTATGTCAGAAGACACTTGCTGACTATCTGAGTTCAACATTTCATAAAGAGGCTCTTCATTCTTTACTTCGCCCTTCTTTGGAAAATCATTTTCCAAAAATGTGACATCTCGCGATTCAATCTCAGTGACACTTCCATCCTCTAATTCACCAATGAACACATACCCTTTGGAGTGTTCTGAATATCTTATAAGGATACATTTCTTGCCTTTTGGACCTAATTTAACAAACTTGCTAAAAGAATATTTTACATATGCAGCGCAACCCCAAGGTTGTAAATCCTTTAAGTTTGGTTTATGGCCAGTCCATAGCTCATAAGGAGTGGAAGAAAGTGATTTAGAAGGCACTTTGTTCAATATATGTAAGTTGCAGTCAATAACGCAGCTCCCCAAAAGGAGATAGGTATATTTTCCTGCGCCATCATGGACCTTATCATGTCCGGTAGTGTTCTATTCCTCCTTTCTGCTACACCATTTTGTTGAGGTGTGTATGGAATAGTTAATTGTCTGGTGATTCCCTTTTCATTGCACAATCCTTCAAATTCTTTTGAAAGATATTCACGCCCTCTATCGGTTCTTAAGGTCTTAATCCTTTTGTCTAATTGATTCTCGACTTCATTCATATATTTCTTAAAGCATTCAAGTGCTTTAGATTTATGAGAAATCAGATAGACATAACCAAAGCGCGTGAAATCATCAATAAATGTAATGAAATATAAAGCACCAGACCTAGCCTTCACATTCATTGGACCACAGATGTCAAAATGAATTAATTACAATGGAAAATCGGCTCTCTTAGCCTTTCCAAATGGTTTACGTATAATCTTTCCGGCAAGATAATTTTCACAAGTTGGCATTTCAATTTTAGAGAAAGAACCCAAATATCCTTCCTTAGCCAATCTATTTATTCAATCCTGCCCTATGTGACCTAATCTTGCATGCCATGTGATAACATCAACTTCATTGTTACTAGAATAACATGCGATAACACAACGGTCAACATAATAGTTATATGTAGAAGGATTACAATCTAACACAATAAAACCATCATAACGATGTCCAAAACTATAAAAAAGACATTGTCTTGAATAATCCTAAGACCACTGCGACTAAAGTTTAAATTGAAATCTAAATCTTGAAGAACAGACACAGAGACTAAGTTTCGTCGAATCTCTGGAACATAAAGGACATCATGCAACATCAAAGATCGGCCACCACGCATGTCCATTCTGTAAGTGCCTATCCCTTTGACTTCAAACTTTGTATTATTTCCCACAAATACATGCTTTGATCCAGGTGAAACTCAACGAAACTCTATATATGCTTCTCTATCATGGCTCACATGGTCGGTGGCGCCTGAGTCTACAATCCATATAGTATAAGATTCAGTTAGTAAAATAGTGCTAGAAATATATATAGCACTAAGAGATGCATTTTTAAATTCTACCTTTTTCGGTTCAGTGCACTCAGAGATGCTCCAAATATCATAATTTTCATCGTTCAGTTTGTCACCCTTGTGTTAAGACAGCAATGATAGTTTTTGACGCCATAGTCTGTTAAATAAAATAATAATGCAAGTGTATTTATTACTCATCATTCTCGCATGTGATATACACACTTAGGCAAATCAATTAAATAAAATATTAATTTTACACTTAGTATTGAATCGAAAGGTTACTACGTTTCCATTCATCATCTACAACTAAATGTTCAACTAATATTTTGTAAAATCATTTCTCTTAGTGTGTATCTTGTCAAGATTTTCAATATCATGTCATACTTGTTTTAATTTCCATACAATAAAAACAAACAAATAAAATGACATGTAATCTTGCAAACAAATAACGAAGTTTCATTAATTAAACAAATTACAAGTAGTTGTGGAGACGGTTCTCCCACTCATCTTCAACTTTAAGAACATAAACCCAAAAAGGTTCACTTGACCAAACCTCGTGATAAACTTCAGTTAAAATACTACCTAAAGGTTCTCCAAGTGAATCTACTAAAATTTCTAAGGCTTCCCAATCAGATAGTTCAATTTCATCAATAATATCAATTAGTGCATCTCGGGTAAACTGATAATTTCCAATATATTCAGCTAGTGAAGCCCTAAGCTCTCTAAATTTCTTTTCCCTTTCCCTTCGTATAGCCCTTGCATCCCTTATCACATTTTGCATCGCCATGGAAACATCATTCCTTATGACTTCACGTCCTCGGGAATATGCCATACATCGGCATACTTTTCTACATTGTCCTCTTGCTCAATTTTCAATACCACTCCTACTTGGAGAAAGTCGAGCTTGTCCCTGTTCAACCATATCTGAAACAGGACCAAGGAAAGAATAAGAATGGCTACAACCACTCAATGTGACAATATATATCACAATTACGTGTAGAAGTGCATCAATGTAAGGGGTTAATGCTAAACTAATTTCCTTTATTAAGAAGATATTAAGAAATGGTAAGTTGTATACAGAAAAAAAATATATAAATTGTCTCTGTTTCTAGCACCAAACCTCTCTTTGAGCCCAAGTCTTCTTCTATTTGCTAGTTGTCCACTTATAATCACCTTATAGGCATGCTCATACTTTCTCTTTTCCTGTATTTTGGTAAACCCATTTCTTAACTTGGGTAATTTTTGGTCCAATGTTTGTTGATAAAACTACTGCTCTGATACCATTGTTAGATTAATAATCATGGGGCGAGAACAACGAGTTATGTACCTTATTGATGCAACAGAAACTGTTGTTGAACTCACCACCAAAAGAATTGCCCAAAGTCGAACTTTGAATCTCTTGGAAAACAAAGTTTAGTTTCACAAACTATATGTCTTTGTTCTTGTGTGTTTTTGCAAAAAAGAAAAAAAGAAATCTTCACTGTTATGGAAGAAGAAAATAGATGGAAAAAGAAGAGCAAGAATCCCTTTTTTTGTTTTTGTTCGTTCATCTCCTTTCAATAGGAAGACCAAGTTATTATAGAGAAAGAATTTAACTGCTATGGGAAATTGTTCAACTGCATCCAACGTGTAGTACCTTCTCCAAAGAAGTTACTTTCTTCTCAAACTCTATCTCTTCCCAAATGGGTTGGGTCAGCCCATACAGAGCGACCCGGTATCCAAATTTTAATACCCAACATATAAGTAGAAGAGAATTAATATTTTGTGTAAGTTTTCATTTTAACAGATATTGGAGATAAGTCTCTTCCAATCTCTCCCTCTCTCTCTCTCTCTCTCTCTCTCTCTCTCTCTCTCTCTCACACACACACCTACAATCAATTAGGGTTAAGGATTTGATCCCAAATCGCTATAGAGTATCAGAGCATTACGACCACTAGTATGGTGATTTAATTCGATTGAGAGCTGCAAAAAATTCATCAATGGAGGAAGTTGATAATGAGCTGCCGGAGAAGTTGAGCCACAACCATTCATTGTTTCTGAACTCAATTGATAATTCTATAGATGTACTCATTTCTCTCCAATTAAGAGGATCAAAAAATTACTCCACGTGGTGGTGCGATGAGAATTGTGATCCTTGGCCGGAATAAGCTAGGTTCATTGACGACACATGAAAAAGATAGAATTACGATCAAAACCTCATCGATCGCTAGGAGTGATGCAACCCGATAGTGTTATTGTGGATAATGAATTATCTCTCTCCAGAATTACTCAGCGGAATAGTTTATTCCTCAAATGCTAGTGCAATTTGGAGTGACTTGAAGGAGCGATTTGATAAAGTGGATTGCTCAAGAATTTTCCATATCCACAAGCAAATTGCTACAATTAATCAAGGTACAAGCCAAATTTCAGGTTATTTCTTAAAATTACGACAGCTTTGGGCAGAGTTTGACAGTCTAGCCCCTATTACGGGATGTGACTGTGCAAAGTCTCATGATTTTGTGGTATTCATGGAACGACTCAATCTTCTACAATTTCTTATGGGACTTAATGAATCATACGAGCAAGCCCGCAGTCAAATATTGATGATGGTTCTAGTTCCTACAATAAATAAGGCGTAGTCAATCTTGATGAAAAGAACAAGCTAGAGGAATGTGTCCAATGCCTTTGGAGTTGTAGATAACGTGGAATTGGCATCTCTTATGACCACAAGAGGTGGAGGAAACTAAATTTTTATGAGAAATTTTAATCTTCATTGTGATTATTGCAAAATGAAGGGGCACGCTCGAGAAGTCTGCTACAAGTTATTTGGATACCCTGCAAATTTCAAACCTAAGAAGAAATTTGGGGAAACACTGAACACAATGTGATAGCAGAATACATATACTCACAGGATAGAATAGTTGGTGCACATCAATATTCCACAGGCTTCAGGAGTCCACCAAACTTCTCATCAGAACAATTCAGTCAATTGTTGAAGTTGATAAATAAGGAGAACACACTAGAGAGCTTAGCTAATATGGCCAGCACAAGCTCAGCAAATGCAGCAAATGACAGAGGTACATCGACCATGGAAGGTAGTATTATTACTACTCTCCTGAAAAATGCTAAAAATAAGAAATGGATAGTAGACATTGGTGAAACTAGTTATATGAGTTTAAATCTAGATCTATTGTGTAATGCAATGAAAGTTGTTGAGAATAGAAAAATACATTTGCCTAATGTGGAGGTATCAGCAGAGGCGGATGCAGTGTGAGAGTTACGGGTTCAATTGAACCCATAACTTTCAACGCAGAATAGAAATTTATATGTAAAAATTTATTAAAATTGCAAAAATAATAGATTTGAACCCATAACATTAAATATATAATTGATTCAATGTTAAAAATCTTAAAAATTGAACCCATAGAATTTAAATTCTGAATTCGCCTCTGGGTATCAGATGTTTTCACACTAGGTCGTGTGGAATATTTAAAGGAGAAATTATAAAAGAAGTGCTCTATGTGCCAGATTTTAAATATAACTTGCTATATGTTTTGAAAATCAGAAAAGAGCTAAATTGCTTGGTTGACTTGTATCCTGCCTTTTGTTTGTTCGAGGACCTCTCCCATGGGAGGGTGCTGGGGCCTGGTAAAAAGGAGGATGAGTTATACCTATTGTATTCCCAGGTTAAATTTGAGGGCAAACATCCTGCAATAAGGGGATTTGCAGTTGGAAAGGATAAGGAGAACATCAAAATTTGGCACAAAAGGATAGGGCATGCATCGGTAGGGACTATGAACCAGTTATTCAATTTCTCTCATAATGTTTGTAAAGAAGTCATAGATACTTATGAAATATGTCCTCTTCCCAGACATACTAGGCTTCCCTTCATTATAAGTGAAAGCAAAATTGATGATATTTTTGATTTGTTGCATTTAGATGTATGGAGCCCATATAAAGTACAAACTTTAGATGGAAATAGATACGTTTTTACCATTGTGGATGATTATTCACATATGATATGTCTTTATCTGCTGAAGCTAAAAAGTGATGTAATTTTAGTTTTGAGGAACTTTATACAATTGGTCCTAACATAATTTCATAAAAGGATTAAGACAATAAGGACAGACAATAGGATTGAGTTTGTAAATTTTTCATGTCTTGATTTGTTCCAATCTCATGGTATAGTTCACCAAAGAACTTGTGTCTACACATCACAGCAAAATGGTATGGCAGAGAGAAGACACAGATACATTTTAGAGGTGGCCAGAGCTATTAGATTTCAGGGGTTCATACCTCTTAAGTTTTAGGGACATTGTGTACTTGGAGATGGGTATATGATTAACAGGATGACTTCTGTTGCACTGCAAGGGAGAACACCACATGAAGTTTTCCACAAGGTTGATCATATCAGGACCATTGGATGCCTCTGTTATGTAAAGAAGTTACCAGTAGTGGATAAATTTGAAGCCAAGGTTGTGAAGGCAGTACATATGGGATATTCCTTTGTTACAAAGGGATATATTCTTTACAATTTGAGTGATCACTCATTCTTTATCTCACGGGATGTGGTATTCAGGGAAAATGTATTCACATTCCAAATACAGAATCCATCAAAACATTTGTTTCTGGATGTTGATACAAGGATTTCCTTTGATGATTTGGGAAGTGATATTATACAATCAGCTTCACCAAATGAGGATACAGGTCCTGCACTAGCTGATCAAGAAGCAGATCCTATTTTAGGAATAAGCTTAGACTCAACTGAGCTTGACTTGTCAGATGCAACAGACTCAACTCATCCTATTTCACAAACTCTTGATCAGTTTGGAAAAGCAGATGACACTATCTTGGAAGAAGTTATTCTACAATATATGTTGCCCAGCGTGATACTAGTGAGAAATCCCAAGCTAATCCAATTCCATGTGAAAATATTGAAGGTCTGATGAAGTCTACTAGAGAAAAGAGGGATCCTATCTGGATGTTTAACTATATTACTGCAGCAGCATCCACTAAGTATGCCTACCCACTTTCTGACAGCATTTCCTATGCCAACCTGTCCTCAACATATCAATATTACTTTCAAGCCTTCTCTTGTGTAGTTGAGCCCAAAACCTACAAAGAAGCTTGCGCTGATCCAAAATAGATTGCAGCTATGAAGGATGAAATAAAGGCAATAGAAGACAATAATACTTGGGAATTAGTTCCCTTGCCATCAGGTAAGAATGCCATCGGATGTAAATGGGCTTATAAAGTAAAGTTCAAAGCAAATGGAGAAGTTGAACAATACAAAACGAGATTAGTTGCCAAAGGGTACAACCAGCAAGAGGGTCTTGACTATCATGAGTTATTTTCACCCGTAGTAAAAATTATTACAGTCAGGATGGTTTTGTCTATAGTTGTTGCCTCAAATTGGCATATACGCCAGATGGACATGTATAATGCCTTCCTGCAAGGTGACTTGCATGACGAAGTATACATGTGTCTTCAAGAAGGCTTTACTAGCCAGGGGAGAATAATGGAAAGATTTGCATGCTAGTAAAATCCTTATATGGCCTAAAGCAGGCAAGCTGGCAATGGAACGTGAAATTAACAAAAGCATTGCGGAGGTCAGGCTTCACACAAAGTAATCTGGATCACTCTTTGTTCATCAAGAAAGTTGGCAATCATATTGTAGTGATCTTGGTGTATGTTGATGATATGTTGATAGTAGGAAACAATCTCAGCTTGATTGAACAAACCAAACAAGATTTGCACATAAATTTTAAAATGAAAAACTTGGGAAATTTAAAATAGGAGATCAGCAAGAGGAATACTGATGAATCAACGAAAGTATTCTCTAGAGTTAATCACAAACATGGGACTGAATAGCTCTAAACCAGCATGAACACCTCTTGATAGTAATGTAAAGCTGACAACTACAGAAGTGAGTGAAGCAGAAGGGTTGACAGATAATGAAGTCATGCATGATAAAGGAATTTATTAGAGGTTGATAGGGAGATTATTGTACCTAACACTAAACATGCTAGACATAAGTTTTATTGTCCAGACTTTAAGTCAATTTGTGCATCAACCCAAAAGGTCACATATGAATGCAGCACTAAGGGTTGTAACATACATAAAAAGGCAGTCTGGCTTGGAATTCTCATGAGCAACAATAAATCTCGATATTTAAAGCATATTGTGATGCAGATTGGGCATCATGCACCAATACCAGGAAATCAGTCGCTGGATTTCTAATACAGCACGGAGATTCTCTTATATCATGGAAATCTAAGAAGCAAACGACAGTCTCTGGAAGTTCAGCGAAAGCAGAATATAGAAATATGGCATCTACTTTGTCAGAGGTAATATATATCGTGGGGGTGTTTGAAGAATTGGGTCAGAAACTACACTTACACGTTGATCTTTTCAGTAATAGTAAGGCAACATGGCAAATAGCAGCTAATCCGGTGTATCATGAAAGAACAAAGCAAATAGAGATTTACTATCATTTTATAAGGGAGAAGATACAGAGTGGCCTAATTAGAACACATTTTCTATGTACAAAAGACCAACAAGCAGATATTATGACAAAGGGGTTGGACAGAGCACAACATGAATTTTTAGTGTCCAAGCTGGGTGTCCTTGATGTCTTCATACCTACCAGCTTAAGGGAGAGTAATAAGAACGGAGTTGGGATCAAGTGATAGCTGTATCAAGTGACAGTTGGAATCGTTCTAGCATTGTTGATTATTTTAGTTGTATACTTAGTCAATTAGTTAGAATAGTCGTTTAGACACAACACATGTATATAAGTAGAAGAGAATAGATATTTTATGTAAGTTTTCATATACTCACCTACAATTAGTTTGGGTTTGGGATTTGATCCCAAATCGCTATAAGATTTATTATTTATATTTTGTCGTTCTAGATTTAATCTTCTATGTCACATTGATAATATGATCTCACTTTAATGACCTGGCCGATCGTTTTGAGAGTAATAGCCCCGATCCCTTATTTACTGCTTTTCTCGTATCTTTTTCTAGTTAAGTGACTTCCGGGAGATTTTTTTTATGGTTTTAGAGTTAATGGGACACTTAGTCCCTAAAATGGAAGCTTAAGTCTTAGGATTTTGACCATAGTTAGAACTATGTGAAGACGACTCCAGAATGGAGTTTCGTTGGTTACGTTAGTTCCGTTGGATAATTTTGGACTTAGGAGCATGTTCGAAATGTAAATTGGAGGTCTGTTGCTGATTTAGGCTTGAAATGGCAAAAGGTGAATTTTTAGGAAGTTTCGCCGGAAGTGGAATTTTTTATATCGGGGTCAAATACCAATTCCAAAAGTTGGAGTAGGTCTGTAATATTGAACATGACTTGTGTACAAATATTTGAGGTCAATCAGACATGGTTTGATAGGTTTCAGCATCGGTTGTTTAGTTGAAGTTTTAAAGTTTATTAAGTTTGAATTGGAGGGTGATTCGTATTTTAGCATTGTTTGATGTGATTTGATGGCTCAACTAAGTTTGTATGATATTTTAGTACTTGTTGGTATGTTTGGTTGAGGTCCCGGAGGGGCTCGGTGAAATTTGGATGCTTAACAAATCGAAATTGGACTTGTGTATATTGCCGAAGCTTTCAGGCTTCTGGTGTTTTCGCACCTGCAGTGGAGAGACTGCAGGTGCGGGAGAAGGCTCGCAGATGCGACCCTATATTGGGAACCTAGTGGTCGCAAGTGCGACAAAAGTAGCGCAGAAGCGGAGCCGCTCCTGTAGAGAAAGGATTGCAGAAGCGGAAGGCTAGATGAGTGAGGACTTCACAGATGCGGACCACTATCTGTAGATGCGCACGAGCAGGTGCGGCCACCTCATCGCATAAGCAGACCCAACCCTCTAAGTCATTTCCGCACCTGCGATGGAATTTCTGAAGGTGCGGCATCGCAGGTGCGACTAAAAGCCCGCAGGTGCAAAGAATACTGGGCAGAAAAGAGGAATGTCGAGGGTTTGATCTCATTTTCATTTTGGGACCTTGAGAGCTCCGATTTGGGTGATTATTTGAAGAATTTTAAGAGAAAGCTTCTAGGTACAATTCTTACTCCTTTATGGTTATATCCCACTAATATATACTCCCTCCAGTTCACAATAAGTGTCCAATTTGCTTTTAGCACGCCCATTAAGAAAATACTAAATTTTATACAAAAATACCTACTATGACTAAACTACCCCTAATTAAACATTTAATGTGAGGAGAAGAAAACTTTTTAGGGATATGTATATAGGGGTTACTTTGTAAAAATAAATTGAATTATTTCTTGATTACATAACTAGACACTTATTTTGAACTAAAATAAAAAAGTAAATTGAACACTTATTGTGAACCGGAGGGAGTAGTTGATTTCTTCATTAATTAAGGAATTGGATTGAGAAAATTGGGGGAAAAGGTTGGAAAGTTCATCAATCAAGTTTATGAGTTTAGATTGGGTTTTCGATATCGAATTTAAGTAATGTTGGTAAGAGTGAACTTGTGAGTGAGTGTGTGTTCATATTTTGTGACTTTTACACAATTTCGAGACGTGGGCCCGGGTTGACTTTCTGGGGAAATTTTCTAATTTCTTGCTTAAGTCTTAATTTCATTAATTAGATTAGGTTCTTATAGCTGTATTTATGGTATGTAATTACTTTTGGCTAGATTTGGTCCATTCAGTGTCAGAAAATCATGGAAAAGGCATTATTACTGATTGATTGAGCTTGGTTCGAGGTAAGTGGCTTGCCTAACCTTGTGTGGGGGAAAGCCCCTTAGGATTTGGTACTGTTGTGACATGTGAGCGTCGTGTACGTGAGGTGACAAGTGCGTATACCACCTATTTATTGTAAAACCTTATTTTTACTGAGTAACAACATGTTTCTTCTTAATTAAGTTATACCAGCATGTGTAGTTATCATGTTTACCCTAATATTGCATGTCTACTTGTCTTAAATGCTTATATGAGATCTGGCGGTATGTTTAGTGGATTTCTTATACTTCTTTGGCGTGTACTTAGTCTAAACTGTAGGATTTTCTTGGCGTACTTGTTATTTTCATTGTTTTGAGTTGTATTTACTTTGGGACTACGGGATGGTATCCCGGGAGATTACCCTGCATATTTACTTTGGGACTAAGGGACAGTATCCCAGGAGATCTTCCCTGCTTATTTACTTTTGGACTACGGGAAAGTATCCCAGGAGATCCCCTGCTGTTTTACCCCAGTGTACTGTACTGTTATTTTCTGTGATTTCCTCTATTAAATTTCAGTCTCTTATTATACTGAGATATTTTTATTCTGCCTTATATAATTTATATATATACCTGTAGGGCCTGACCCAACCATGTCACTACTCGACCGAGGTTAGGCTTGGCACTTACTGGGTACTGTTGTGGTGTATTCATGCTACTCTTCTGCACATGTTTCGTGTGCAGATCCAGGTACTTCCTACCAGCCCCAATATTAGTCGCGTACTTGCTACTGCTCTGAAGACTTCAAGGTACATCTGCCCGCGTCTTTAAGCTTTACCTTATTCTGATCATTCAGAGGGCGATCGCGGGGTCACTGAATAAAGTTCTCCATTTCTTTCAGAAGTGCTGACGTACAGCGAGGCAGAGATGACTAAGTGACATATGGAATATGGCAACGACAACAACATGTCGTAGAAGGAGATAACATGTGGAGCCAATGACCCACTAAGACTAACCTATCTACAACTACATCCCCGAGCGGCAGTCAAACGGGGGCGTGAATGTGAGATGCCAGTAGAATGATCGGCCGGACAGAGGCTAGGGATGCTTCCTTCCCACCACGTCCTTCCTTGTGTGTCGGAGATATAAAGTGACTGCACCGGAAAAGAACGAGAACTGGATCAATCTATTCTATGGTGAAGCATCTGAAGCATAACTGCACACTCATACGATCTTAGACCTCGGAGTCCCTATCTATCCCTTCTATGTTGTTCCTCATTTACTTCTTCTAGTTGATGATGTATAGAAACAGTTAGACAACTTCTTAGAAGCTTGTGACTTATGATGTTTCGGGTTTTGGAAAAATTATGTATATATTCGAGAGTTGATTGTTGTACATGCCGAGTGACACTTATATCAGTTATTAAATTGTCTATTGCAGTTAGTTGTTAAATTTATGCTTTCATCTTTATTATTCTGCAAGTGTTAGGCTTACCTAGTTGTAGAAACTAGGTATAGTCACGACATCTCACGAAGGGAGGAGTTGGGTCGTGACACTCACTCTGTTGGTTGTTATGAAGTTTGCTTATCTTAATTTATACAATTTGCAATTCAAAATATAACTTGGATGATATGGTAAATAGACTTTATTACTGCATGTTCTAATTAGTGTGATAGTTGGACTGAATATTATAAGTGAAGAAACTGATAGAGATTTTGATCATAATTTTGTAACGAGCTATTGGCCTCCATATGAAAGTTGATAATTACAAGGTTTATCAAGGAAAAGCAAGCTCATAATGTTGGAATTTGGACTTACGTTAATTGGTAATGTTGGAATTTGGACTTACGTTAATTGATTATAGCTTAAAAGGATAGTGACATGGCCCAAGTGATGAATAAATAAAAGGCCGAATATTAAATATTATGTGTGTGTGTCCCGCCCAAAACTCGGGAGGCGTGGCTGGCACTCGGTGCCGCACTGGCCCGAGCGAACCACTATGTAACTCATGATCATTCGACCAAAACTAGAACATACAGAGGACGAGTTACCTGAATTCATTCCTTCCATAACTATCACGGGCCCACATGGCCACAACTCGTAATGTATAACTATAAGTGGGAAAACACTATATCACTAAACTATTTTTCTAAAAACATGAATATATATGGGCCGTCAAGGCCTCTGACATATTTTACAAAATGAACCTCTGTCTTCAATGCCTTTACGATTTTTATTTTTTTGGACATCAAATGGGACAGGTGCCAGCCAACCCATAAGTTTGTAGTAAAACTCTGACACGATGACTCATAGACTTGGCTGCACTCCGAATGAGGTGGAGTCTTACCGATCTTTCGTTGAATGTCAATCTCGTCTACTATGAAGACTCGTCAAATTGATTGTTTATACCTGCAGGCATGAATGCACCGTCTCCAACAAAAGGACATTAGTACGAATAATGTACTAAGTATGTAAGGCGGAACTGAAATATAATAATAAGTCAACATTAAATTAAAGACATATAAGAATCAACATGAATCTTTGAAATGACAACTTATCTGTATACTTATCATACTTACGTATATAGTGCTTCTCTTTATTACATCTATTTCTTGATAGCTTTGTGTTACCTTTGTCAAAATTAAATTTTGATTGCTTTTTTTACTCATCGCTCCTTGGCGCTCTCTCAGATTCTTGCAGTATATTTCATCTCTCTTCTTTTTCTAATTCTGTTACAGATAAATTTAATTTTAATAGAACTTTAATTCCTGTGCGGCTGCTTGTTGTCTCTTCGAATTCAGTCTCACCATTTTTTACATCTCTCTTCGCCTTTTGATTCTGTATGTATCCCGAATTTCACCTCTGATTTTAGTTTTTGATTTAACGCTTTTTCTTTTCTCCACTCGATTTGTTGATTGGATTATTTGATTGTTTTGACTTAATCTTTAGTCTGATTTAGCTTTATTCGGTATATTAACAAGTTGTGTAGGTTCAGCTTTCGAATCTGTATATGTGCTTCTGCTGTCGGCTGAAAGCTTGTATATCGTATTTCTTCCCTGTTTATATTATTCAGTATCTGTGACTATTTCAGATCTGCTGTGTTTAACATTTCCAGCCGAATATTTTGGGCTCGTTGTATCGATTTTTAGCATTAATTCAATTAATTGAGTTCTCCATTATTTTGACCAGATCTGACCACTATTGGTCCGAATAATACTAACTCATTCTCTATTTAGAGCTACACCAGTGGTAGCAGTGACAGCCCTTTTTGGTTTTTGGATTGTGGTATTTTTTGTGTTTTTAGGGAAATTCTCGAAGTTGTTGGAAAAGAGTTAGGTGCACGAGCACTAGCAATGGAGAGCAACCTGGATGAGCGTCAGCAAAGGACGGTGGGAAGCGGTGCGTGAGCATACAACTACATAGAGTACTGTAAATCAACACAGGTTTTGGTTCTCGAGAATTGGTACCTCCCGTTTTACTGTTTCCCTTTTGGTTTTAGCTAAACTGATGTTACTATAGCTCACAATAGTTAAATCATTCAACTAGTGTACTGGTAGTCTTTTGTTTCCTTCTAGTTTGATTTGTTGTCTGTTGTGCACTAGCGAGTCTTCTTTAGATTTGCCGTAGGTGTAGTGGCTGCAGTCTAGGATCATAGATTAAGGGCATGTCCTCGTGTGGGGCAGAGGGTGGGGCCGAGGTCAGGGTATGGGTCGGGAGGTAGAGGAGGAAGAGGGGGCAAGGGAGCCTATAGGTTAAGAATCGGGCCATGGAACATAGGATCGCTAACGAGTAAGTCTATAGAGTTGGCGAAGATCCTTCAGAAGAGGAAGATTAATATAGCGTGTGTTCAGGAGACTAGGTGGGTCGGATCGAGGGCGAAAAATGTGGATGGGTATAAGTTGTGGTACTCTGGAGTCGTGAGGGGTAAGAATAGAGTGGGTATCCTGGTAGATAGCCATCTTAGGGAGTTGGTGGCAGAGGCCAGGCGTGTGAATGATAGACTAATGACTATTAAATTGGTGGTGGGTGAGTGTACTTTAAATGTCGTTAGTGCGTACGTGCCGCAAGTAGGCCTGGATGAGGAGATTAAAAAGAGCTTTTGGGAGGGATTGGATGACATCGTTCGTAGTATTCCGCCTTTCGAGAAGTTATTCATAGGAGGAGATTTCAACGGTCATATTGGGTCGTGTGCAGGTGGTTATACTGAGGTGCATGGCGGTTTTGGTTTCGGGGAGCGGAACGGAGGGGGCACTTCGCTGTTGGACTTTGCCAAGGCATTCGATCTAGTGATTGCGAACTCAAGTTTTCCGAAGCGGGAGGAACATTTGTTACTTACCAAAGTTCGGTGGCGAAGACCCAAATTGACTATCTCCTCCTTAGGAGATGCGACAGAAGGTTGTGCGAGGATTGCAAAGTTATCCCAGGTGAGACCCTTGCAATGCAACATAGGCTTTTTTGGTGATGGACATTAGTATTATGATAAGGAGGAAGCAGAGGCCAGTACGAGGCCGCCCGAGGATGAGGTGGGGCACCTTGACTAAGGATAAAGCTCAGGAGTTGGAAGGAAGGCTGTCGGAAATAGGAGCTTGGAAGTGTAGTGAGGACGCAAACACTATGTGGTCGACGACGGCAGACTATATAGGCGGCGAGAGAGGTGTTAGGGTTATCTTCGGGCCACACTGGTGGCCAAAAAGGAGATTGGTGGTAGAATGCAGTTGTCCAAGGTAAAGTGGAAGCAAAGATGGTGGCTTACCTGCGGTTAGTAGGGAGCACCGGCAAGGAGGAGAAAAGAGCGAACAGTGAGAGATATAAGGTAGCTATTAAGGAGGTGAAGATGGCAATAACGGAGGCTAAGACGGCAACTTTTGCTTGTCTGTACGAGGAACAAGGGAATAAAGGCGGGGAGAAGAAGTTATTCCGACTCGCTAAGGTGAGAGAGAGGACGGCCCGGGATCTGGACCAAGTGAGATGCATAAAAGATGATGACGGCAAAGTTTTGATGGGGGAAGACCAGATTAAGAGGAGATGGCAGACCTACTTTCGTAAACTTCTAAATGAAGAAGGGGATCAGGATATTGTACTAGTGAATTGAGGAATGCCGACAACCCCCATGAATTAAGTTATTGTAGGTACACTGAGGTCGATGAGGTCATGGAGCCAATGCGTAAGATTAGGAGGGGCAGAACTACCGGGCCAGATGAAATCCCAGTTGAACTTTGGAGATGTGTGGGTAGAGCAGGCTTGGAATGGCTTACTGGGTTGGTTAATGTTATATTCAAGACTGATAGGATGCCTGAAGAGTGGAGATAGAGTACTATGGTTCTGTTGTATAAGAATAAAGGCGATATCCAGAGCTGTAACAACTATAGGGGTATCAAATTACTAAGTCATACCATAAAAGTCTGGGAGGGAGTGGCGGAAGTGAGAGTGCGAAGGACGGTGTCTATTTCAGACAACCAGTTCGGGTTCATGCCGGGAAATATTAAAGACATGTATGATGGAGCTAAGACTCGGGTTAGGACAGTAGGAGGCGACTCCGAGCATTTTTTGATTGTTATGGGGTTGCACCAAGGGTCTGCGACCAGCCCTTTCCTATTTGCCCTGGTGATGGATGCCATAACGCATCATATACAGGGGGAGGTGCCATGGTGCATGCTATTTGTTGATGACATAGTCCTAATTGATGAGACACGACGAGGCGTCAACGAGAGCTAGAGGTTTCGAGACATGCCCTTGAGTCAAAAGGTTCTAGGTTGAGCAGGACGAAGACGGAATACCTCGAGTGCAAATTTGGGGTCGAGCAGACGAAAGCGGGAATGGAAGTGAGGATTGACTCTCAAGTCATCCCTAAGAGGGGTAGTTTCAAGTACCTTGGGTCAGTTATTCAGGGAACCGGAGAGATCAACGAGGATGTCACACACCGAATATGGGGTGGGATGGATGAAGTGGAGGTTAGCGATGGGACTCCTGTGTGACAAGAAAGTGTCACCTTTAGTGAAAGGTAAATTTTATAGAGAAGTGGTTAGGCCTGCCATGTTGTATGGGACGAGTGTTGGCCGGTTAAGGACTCACACATCTAGAAGATGAAAGTTGTAGAGATGAGGATGTTGAGGTGGATGTGGGGGCATACAAGTATGGATAAGATTAGGAATGAAGATATTCGAGAGAATGTGGATGTGTCCCCCATGGAGGACAAGATGCGGGAAGCAAGACTCAGATGGTTCTGGCACATTCAGAGGAGGAGCACTGATGCACCGGTGAGGAGGTGTGAGCGACTGGCTGTGGTGGGCACGAGGAGAGGTAGAGGGAGACCTAAGAAGTATTGGGGAGAAGTGATCAGGCAGGACATGGCGCGACTTACGATTACTGAGGACATGGCCCTTAACAGGGAATTGTGGAGGTCGAGCATTAAGGTTGTAGGTTAGGGGGAAGTTGTGAATATTTCTACAGAGTACCAGAGTGAAACTATCCAGTTAGGAGTTAGTGTTAGGATGCTACTGATCAACTACTGATGATGGGCTTTACCTGTTGGTTATTAGTCACTTTACATCCTTGTCGTATTTCCTATATTTCTTATATTGATGTTATTTTGTTATTTTATGGTATTTTATGTTATGTTATAGATTCTATGTTATTTTATGGTATTTTATTACGAGTCTATTGACAGTGCTAATATATCGTCTCTTGTTACCTTCTTAAGCCGAGGGTCTCCTGAAAACAACCTCTCTGCCCCTCGGGGTAGGGGTAAGATCTGCGTACATATTACCATCCCCAGACTCCACTTGTGGGATTATACTGGGTTGTTATTATTGTTGTTGTATCCCTATCACATGATGCATGACTTCCCAACTGATCAGTGGTAACTGCCCGACCGGCCATCGCACGGTGGTAAATGTATGACTGCCCAATCGGTGGTAAATAATAATATATAACTGCCCAACATGTGGTAACTACCCGACCAGCCGTAGCCCGATGGTAAATACATGTCTGCCCAATCGGCCGTAGCACGGTGGTAAATAAATAAGCATGACTGCCTAACCGATGGTAAATAATAATACATAGCTGCCCAACCGGTGGTAACTGCTCGACCGACCGTAGCTCGGTGGTAAATGCATGTCTGCCCAATCGGCCGTAGCATGGTGGTAAATGAATATGCATGACTAGCCAACCAGCCGTAGCATGGTGGTAAATATGTAACTGCCCAATCGGGCATAGCTCGGTGGTACAAGACACATACGATACAACATAACGGCATCAAGGACAGAAGAGACCAATAGTTAAGCTCCACAAGAATAAAACAACAACCAAACATATGTAGATGGTATAAGAATCCATCATTATATGGTAAGTCTCACATTAAATGCTTTAATCAATCTTTTCCTTTCCAGTATGGGAGCATTTGCAGCACATGAATATAAGAAATATGCTACAAATATTGATAATAACCTTAGCTACGCTTTATTCCAACTAATATGAATAAGGAAAACCTGATATATACCTTCACTCGAGCCTAGCTTGTACTCCTATTTAACAGTGTATAAAGAATCTTTTGTATCGAGTTCAAAACTATGTCATCGTTAGACAGTTTATATTGGAGCTAAGTCATGTTTCATTTGTGTGCTAAATATGTTTCTCAAATATCTTCTGGTAATAAGGCCAAATGGTGTAATAATTGTGACGACCCGACCTGTCGTCTCATGAGTTACCGCTCTGTTTTCCCCATTTTATGCTTCTTCATGTTTCATTATCGGTATTTGGTGTCTTAGAGTTGATTTGGATTGGTTTTGGTAGGAAATGAGAAACTTAGTCTCTTTAAGGAAAGTTTGGTTTGGAAAAGTCAACCGAAGGTTTACTTATGAGTTATAAGGCTCGGATGCAATTTTCGGTGATTCGGTTAGCTTCGGGGATTGGGTTGTGACTTAGGAGTGTGATCGGAATTGATTTTGGAGGTCCGGTGTAGAATTAGGCTTGAATTGGCGAAGTTAGTATTTTGGCAAATTCCGGTTGATAGGTGAGATTTTGATCCGAGGGTCGAAATGGGATTCCGAGAGTTGTTGTAGCTTTGTTGGGTGATTTTGGATATGTGTGCAAAATTTCAGGTGATTCGGGGGTGATTTGGTTGGGTTTTTGATCGAATGCGAGTTTCGGAAGAATTTGAAGAACTTAAGCTTGGATTTGATGTAATTTGATGGTTTGAGTGTTAATCGTGGTGTCTTGATGATTGGAGCAAGTTTGAATAAGGTATTGGATCATGTTTGTGTTTTTGGTCGAGGTCCCGAGGGCCTCGGGGTGAGATCGGATGGTTAAACAGAGAGTTTTGGAATTTTTGCATGTTAAAGGTCAGCTGGTATCTGGTATTTCCACATCTGCGGAAAAGGGACCGCAGATGAGGTTCCGCAGATGCGGAGAAGGGGTCGCAGGTGCAGACTTGACCAATGGGAAAAATTTCGCAAAAGCGGACGTATTCCCACAGATGCGGTGTCCGCATGAGCGGAAATTGACAGCAGAAGCGGTCCTAAGGAAATTTGAAGAATCCGCAGAAGCGGAGGAATAGCCGCATATGCGGTATATGGGTCGCAGAAGTGGAAAAAGGCCTGGGCAGAAGGGTTTTAAAATAACATTTCCTCCGCGAGTCCAAGTTAATTTCCACCATTTTTGGGCATCTTTGGGAGCTTTTGGATGGGAATTGAAGAGGGTTTCGACTGGAATTTATTGGAGGTAAGATTTTTGAACTTAAAACACGAATATATTGTGAAATTGGTCTAGAAATTCATTGAAATTTAGGTGAGATGGAAGAACTAGGGCTTGGGATTTTGAGATTTTAAACTGAGGATTTGAGGGGTCATTTGAACTCCGATTTTGGTATTCTTGATATGTATAAACTCGTGAGGAGATGAGGAATCTAATTATGTAAAAAAATTGAGTTTTGAGAAGTAGGCCTGGGGCTCGCGTTTTGCAAATTTTGTGATTTTTGATGTTTTTTGATTCTTTTCGATTGGGTTATGTTCCCTTAACCTATTGTGATCTATTCGCTCTGATTTTGAATAGATTCGACGTGTGTGAAGGCCGATTTGAGGGTCAAAGGCGTCGCGAGCTAGGGATTTTGTCGGTTCGAGATGAGTAATGATTGTAAATGATATCCTGAGGGTTTAAAACCCCGGATTTGCACACCGTAGTGCTATATTGAGGTGACTTGCATGCCGGATAGCGAGCGTGGGGTAGAGCACCATTGGGGATGGTGACTTGGTCCGTCCCGATTATTGATTTTACCGCGTATTTGACTGAAACTTATTTGATATTATCATGATTTGGGGCTTATTGCCGACTGTTTGAAATCCTTTGTGAGCTATCATCACTGTTTCCTCACTATTTTATATACTACTTGAACTCAGTCCTGTTGATTATACTGTTTTTGCAAACTCAGCCGTTTTAATTGATTTTTAAGACTTTACTGATATTTCACTGTTGTTTGGGCTGAAAACTATTATTTTATTGATGCTCGAGGGGCTTATGATATTTTTCTGGACTGAGTGAGGCTTTCAGGCCTCGAGTGATATGTGAGGAGGCTTTCAGGCCTCGACTGTAATGTGAGAAGGCTTTCAGGACTCATGTTGATATGTTCAGGCTTTCAGGCCTTATGATGATATAGCGTTTGAGCTGTAGGAGCCCCTCCAGATTCTGTACCCCCACAGTGAGCGCGGGTACCAATGTGATAAGAGAGTGAGCCCGAGGGGCTGATGTTGTACTGTGTGACTGATACTGAGCCCGAGGGGCTGATATTATTCTGAGTGATGTGATATTGTGCCCGAGGGGCTGATACTGTTCTGAGTGATTGATATTGAGCCCGAGGGGCTAGTACTGTTTTGAGATGTGCCCGAAGGGCAAACTTTCATGTGCTCATCTTGCATATTTATTTGCCTTTTTACCTGTTATACTATGGTATTTGTGCCCAAAGGGCGGATTTTTCTGTGCTTATGAGCACTAACTGTTTTGAAATCGTTTCCGTAATTATTGAAAAGATCATTTTTAAAGGAGATTTGAACTGAGCCAAGATTTTTCTAAAGATTTCACAAATTTCACTGTTTTCTCAAAAAGATTATACCCGGCTTTTATACAGCATGATGGTTGCTTTATGTAATTTCTTGCTGCTCAGTTATTATTTACCTTTATTACTCACTGAGTTGGAGTACTCACTTTACTCCATGCACCTCGCGTGCAGTTGCAGGTATTTATTCACCCGGTAGCAGGTATTGGCTGTGTGGAGGCAGAGTTGTAGAGGTTTTAGCGAGGTGATTGCCGACGTTTCAGCACCACTGTCTTTTTATGTTGTTCACCATACCTGTTCAGTGTATTTCTAGACTTGTAAAGTGGAATTACATTCTTATAGATGCTCGTGACTTGTGACACCCCGGTTTGGGCTGTGTTTGGTTGTACTTCTGCTAAGTGATATTATTGAATCGTCTTTAAAAATTTTTACTCATGCTTATATATTTTTTTGAAAAAGGCAAATAGGGTTGTTGGATGACCTTGTCTTCACGAGAGGCGCCATCACGACCGGAGCGGGGTTTTGGGTCGTGACAAGTTGGTATCAGAGCCTAGGTTACTAGGTCTCACGAGTCATGAGTAGGTTTAGTAGAGTCTCGCGGGTCGGTACGGAGATATCTGTATCTATCCTCGAGAGGATGCATAACCTTTAGAAAAAACTTCACCTTCTTGAATTCTTATTGTGCGTCCTTGATTCAGCTTGAATAGAAACTTTTGAAATTCCTTCCACGCGTTCGTATGCACGTATGAGTGCTCAGTATCAGATGTGCCTTGATGGCTTGTGATTCCCCGATCAAGGGGCGAGATGTGATTTCTGTGAGTTTGATGTTGGGCCAATCTGGAGGACTTGAGGCCGGATCTTTGCCTATGGCTTGAGCACCGAGGGCTGATTGTGTGAGCGAGTATTTTAAACTTATATGTTCGGTATTGTCCCCATTAGCGGGAATGGCGGTTGGATATCCATGTGATGAGTATGTTAGTACTGCGAGATGTATCTATATGACTTGGTAGTGTCGAAGAAGTCTGTTGGATGATAGATGAACTGTTAAGTGTTCGACTCTTATCGTGATTTGATGTGTATCCCGAGTTATGGGCACGTGAAGAATCGTTTCGTGTCTCCTAGTTTGGAGTGAAGTGCATTTCATGTGGCGGTATGAGTCCAGACTCAGGGACACTAAGTGGCTGTGTAATATGTATGACGTTGGAAGGTATACGAAAATGTTAAATTGAGGCAAAGCAGGTGGGTTATATCCTGCGGAGTGTTCTTAAGTGGTATGATCCTTATGCGTATGTTAGAAGGTCTCATGTGTAATTGAAGGGTACGTGTTGAAATTTGAGATTTCGGACTGCTTAAGAGAGTGGGCTTCACTAATGCGGGGTTGAATGCGAGATTCTAGATGATTTGTGTTTCCCCGAGCTTATGAAGGATTGAGTTTAATCTCACTATGGTATTAAGGCATCAATAGAGTATATGCGTTATGAGTTGTTGGGAGTGTTTTTATCCATGGCTTCGAGCCAAGTTGGGGAGTTTGCTAATGATTAGCTAATTGTACGGTTATATGCTATGTTGGTTCCGGTTTGAGGCATGCTGGCGAATCAGTTCTAGTTGCGGAAATTGAGCCGAGGATGGCACGAGTGAAGGAAAATTTTGATAAAGGTTACATGGTGCTTCGCAGATGTGTGAGAATCACATGATGTCTTAAGCTGTTGTTGGTAAGGAATGCTCGGTGCATGGAGCAGGAAGATGCTTGTTTGTATTCGGATGAGGTCATATCCTGCGGTGTTAGAGTGCTAATGAGGCACGGATGGTTAAGTTCATTTGATCAGGTGAACGGCAGTTCAAATAAGAAGTAAATGACTCTCGAGAATGGTTTTAATGTGTTCAAGATTCTACATGTAACAATCAGGTGTGTTAAGGTTGTGTATGTGGTTAGAGACTGTGTCTTCATTGGAAATTGTCAAGACTTGTGGTGTTTTATGTTAATCATAGGATTCTATGTACCAGTATCGGGAAGGTAAAGGTAACGAATTTAGCTTCGCAGGAAGTTCTTCAGAGTAAAGCATTATGGAATGTGGTGTTTCTAGGAACATTTGAGAGAGTACTCAGTGGCCTATGGGTCTTAGACAGTGTGGTCTTATGCTCGAGTCTCGTGTGGTAAGCCTGGGTTGAGGCATTGTGGTGCTACAACAAGAGGGAATATCAAGTTGATGACAAATCAGAAGGGAAATTAAATAGATGGAATAGCTTGATAGTAGACCGAATCGGTATGGTAAGGATATGATTAATTCCTTGTATGTGTTCGAGGTAATGAGCCCTTGCAATTATTTTGCATCAATGCTCTTGGGTTTTGATGGCTTGCTTAGCTTGGTCAAGTAAGAAGGATTTCGTCTTGGTAGTTTAATTTATGCAAACGGAATTGAGAGAGTTCTTGTTGATTTCTACCGTGGTTGAAGAGGTGCATTTTCTACGAATATGAGAGGCATAGGATGTGTAATGATTTTCTTCTAGATGGTATCAATAGAAGTTCTTGACTAGTTGAGTACATAGATTTCTGCGGCTCGGAAGGGAGATAAAAGTTTTCATGTTATCCTTGTAAGGAATGGTATATGCGGTATGTTGTAGAGGACCGAGACTGGCATATGCTAAGTTACAGTTCAGTTCTGAAAGGAAGTTCATAGAACTCTTAGGCAACGGGTAGCCAGAGATAATCAAGGAAATAGTACTGCTAATTGGAAGTGATTTGACGATAACATATGTTCAGGAAAAGGGTAATGTGATTAAGTTTATGGCACTTCGGTAGTATTGCAGCACTTTCTTATTAGATCGACTGTGATATTCGAGTTTCCTTGGTGGCACAGGGAAATTTTAAAGTATCTATCATGGAATGATGGGGTATTTAAGGTGTGGTATGCTGTCAAACGGCAAAATTAGGATCAGGTACGATGATTCGTGTGCTATATGGAGTTGGAGACTGGGAGTACTCATGTACAGGCTATGTTGTGGTTGTGGATCGTATTTATCGGCACCGTTTAGCGGCTATCGGGATTTGGAGGCCGAGTGGATTTTTATTTGCTGGTATGTTAAATTTTGGATGTGATGTTGGAATTCAGACTGGTCGCCTTAGTGTTGGGTGAATATGAACTATTGCGCTATGAGCTGTGCCAGAAACGCCACGGTTGAGTGGCGAGGTCCGTCAGATTATGTTCTAGCAGAGTGTCTTATATTGCAAAGACTAGCAGATGGCTGGGAAGAGTTTCTTTTCTTAATTGGGCCTTTGTGATGGATGTCAGTGCAGAGGTTTCTACCATTGATTCAGTTCTGGAGTTGAGGGACTTTTCGGATGTATTTCTTGTGGCCGGACATGTCTCCAGACGAGGTTGTGGATTTCGGTATTGATTTGGTGCTGGGCACCGTATCGTATGGCTCCAGTAGGAGTTGTAGTAGTGGAAGGAGCAGCTTCATGCTTCCTTGATAAGGAGTTTGTTGGCAGGCCAATATGGATGTGTGTTCTAGCTTGAGTCGGCTCGGTTGGCCCCGAATTGTATTGTTGAGGGATAGGTTGATTCGATCGTTATTGAGCTTGTTAGTGATCTAAGGAGAGTTTTGAGTTGCTTTTTGGTGTTGTGAGACGTTATGATTTGTTGGTTATGGGCATATGTGGTGCGGTTCTATTGGGAATTCATAGTGGAAGTCGAGCGGGATGAGTAATTGGGTGTTGCTCGGTGAATGGCGCATCAGTTATATCCTTTCAGGGTTGTGTGCTATATGTTATATGCTTCACCGTGGGTACGATGATTTGCTTTGGTTCTAGATATCAAATCGTGCGTGGTCGTCAATTTCGAGCATAATGACTTGAGGTGTCTCATGTGGAGCGGTGTTTGGATAGTATCGTTCATTGCAGCGAGGCGATGTGGAGACATGATCTTGCGGGTTAGATTTGTGTGTTATATTCTATGATGTGAGACGGATTCTCAGCCTTGTATTGTGATGGTACTGATTAGCTTGAGGTGCAGCTCTTTCGTTTGAGTCACTTTTTCATGATTTGAGTATGTTCAGACCGTTTCTTATTGATGCACATATTATGCAAGTTGTAGCTTAGGCCTGTATTGAGGTGTCGTATCACCAGAGTGGTGTGTTGGATTCGAGGTGATCGTTGGGGTCATTAATGAATACTAATGGATTTGATTTCAGCTTGTTGGAAGGATAAAATCGAGGTTCGGCGCGGAATCTGCTGTGGTATTAGTCAAAAGGGAAGTGGCTTCATGAATGGTTGATCTGAGAAATGGATTACGGTTTATTGCATGTTTAGTTTATCATTGGCAGTATATGAAAGTGTTGGAATAAGACCTTAGTTGATAAGAGATTTTCTACCGGTATTCAGGTATTGTGGGCAACTACTGTAAATAGAAGTTATTGTTTCGAGTGTTTGGGTTATGTGGTATATCATATGATTGCACCTGAGGTTACAGGCATGGGTTATTACAGCCGGTTCGGGCTTATTCTGAATATAGATGTGAAGTTCTGATCTTGTGTATGATTTGGGATAGTGCAATGTGGTTCTATGGTTTATGGACTAGATGAATTGTGAAATTTTAGCTATGTTGTGTTATCGAACCTATGCGACATAGGGTGACGTGGGATCACCCACGGGTATATGCTTGATAAGGTCATTCAGCTATTGGCTGGCTTCTAGGACATCTTTGGGTATGTTCGAGGACGAGCGTTTGTTTAAGTTGGGGAGGATATGATGATCCGACCTGTCGTCTCATGAGTTACCGCTCCATGTCCCCTATTTTATGCTTCTTCATGTTTCATTATCGGTATTTGGTTTGTTAGAGTTGATTTGGATTGGTTTTGGTAGGAAATGAGACACTTAGTCTCTTTAAGGAAAGTTTGGTTTGGAAAAGTCAACCGGAGGTTGACTTACGAGTTATAAGGCTCGGATGCAATTTTTGGTGATTCGGTTAGCTTCAGGGGTTGGGTTGTGACTTAGGAGTGTGATCGGAATTGATTTTGGAGGTCCGATGTAGAATTAGGCTTGAATTGGCGAAGTTAGTATTTTGGCGAATTCCGGTTGATAGGTGAGATTTTGATCCGATGGTCAAAATGGGATTCCGAGAGTTGCTGTAGCTTCGTTGGGTGATTTTGGATATGTGTGCAAAATTTCAGGTGATTCGGAGGTGATTTGGTTGGATTTTTGATCGAATGCAAGTTTCGGAAGAATTTGAAGAACTTAGGCCTGGATTTGATGTAATTTGATGGTTTGAGTGTTAATCGTGGTGTCTTGATGATTGGAGCAAGTTTGAATAAGGTATTGGATCATGTTTGTGTTTTTGGTCGAGGTCCCGGGGGCCTCGGGGTGAGATCGGATGGTTAAACAGAGAGTTTTGGAATTTTTGCATGTTAAAGGTCAGCTGGTATCTGGTTTTTACGCAGATGCGGAGAAGGGGTCGCTGGTGTGGACTTGACCAATGGGAAAAATTTCGCAGAAGCGGACGTATTCCCACATATGCTGTGTCCGCAGGAGCGAAAATTGACCGCAGAAGCGGTCTTGAGGAATTTTGAAGAATTCGCAGAAGCGGAGGAATTGCCGCATATGCGATATCTGGGCCGCAGAAGCGGAAAAGGCCTGGGCAGAAGGATTTTAAAATAACATTTTCTCCGCGAGTCCAAGTTAATTTCCACCATTGTTGGGCATATTTGGGAGCTTTTGGATGGGAATTGAAGAGAGTTTCGACTAGAATTTATTGGAGGTAAGATTTTTGAACTTAAAACACGATTATATTGTGAAATTGGTCTAGAAATTCAGAAAATTTAGCTGAGATGGAAGAACTAGAGCTTGGAATTTTGAAATTTTAAACTGAGGATTTTAGGGGTCATTTGAACTTCAAATTTGGTATTCTTGATATATATAAACTCGTGGGGAGATGAGGAATCTAATTATGTAAAAATTTCTGAGTTTCGAGAAGTGGGCCCGGGGCTTGGGTTTTGCAAATTTCGTGGTTTTCGATTCTTTTCGATTGGGTTATGTTCCCTTAGCCTATTGTGATGTATTCGTTCTGATTTTGGATAGATTCGACGCGCATGGAGGCCGATTTGAGTGGCAAAGGCGTAGCGAGCTAGGGATTTCATCGGTTCGAGGTTAATAATGATTGTAAATGATATCCTGAGAGTTTGAAACCCCAAATTTGCACACCGTATTGCTTTATTGAGGTAACTTGCACGCCGGATAGCGAGCGTGGGGTAGAGCACCATTGGGGATGGTGACTTGGTCCGTCCCGGTTGTTGATTTTATCGCCTATTTGATTGAAACTTATTTGATATTATCATGATTTGGTGCTTATTGCCGACTGTTTGAAATCCTTTGTGAGTTATCATCACTATTTCCTCACTATTTGATATACTACTTGAACTCAGTCCTGTTGATTATACTTTTTTGCAAACTCAGCCGTTTTAATTGATTTTTCAGACTTTACTGATATTTCACTGCTGTCTGGGCTGAGAACTATTATTTTATTAATGCCCGAGGGGCTTATGATATTTTTCTGGACTGAGTGAGGCTTTCAGGCCTTGAGCGTGAGGTGAGGAGGCTTTCAGTCCTCGAGTGATAAGTGAGGAGGCTTTCAGGCCTCGAGTGATATGTGAGGAGGCTTTCAGGCCTCGAGTGATATGTGAGGAGGCTTTCAGGCCTCGAGTGTAATGTGAGAAGGCTTTCAGGCCTCATGTTGATATGTTCTGGTTTTCAGGCCATATGATGATATAGCGCTTGGGCTGTAGGAGCCTCTCCGGAGTCTGCACCCCCACAGTGAGCGCGGGTACCCATGTGATAAGAGAGTGAGTCCGAGGGGCTGATGTTGTACTCTGTGACTGATACTGAACCCGAGGGGCTGATACTGTTCTGAGTGATGTGATACTATGCCCGAGGGGCTGATACTGTTCTGAGCGATTGATATTGAGCCCGAGGGGCTGGTACTGTTCTGAGCGATTGATATTGAGCCCGAGGGGCTGGTACTGTTTTGAGATGTGCCCAAAGGGCGAACTTTCATGTGCTCATCTTGCATATTTATTTGTCTTTTTACCTGTTATGTTGTGGTATTTGTGCCCGAGGGGCGAATTTTTCTGTGCTACTAACTCTTTTGAAATCATTTCCGTAATTATTGAAAAGATCATTTTTAAAGGAGATTTGAACTGAGCCAAGATATTTCTAAAGATTTCACTGTTTTCTCAGAAAGATTGTACCCGGCTTCTATACAGCATATTGGTTTCTTTACGTGATTTCTTGCTGCTCAGTTATTATTTACCTTTATTACTCACTGAGTTGGAGTACTCAGTTTATTCCCTGCACCTCGCGTGCAGTTGCAGGTATTTATTCACCCGGTAACAGGTATTGGCTGCATGGAGGCAGAGTTGTAGAAATTTTAGCGAGGTGACTGCCAGCGTTTGCAGCACCACTGTCTTTTTATGTTGTTCACCATACATGTTCAGTGTATTTCTAGACTTGTAAAGTGGAATTACATTCTTATAGATGCTCGTGACTTGTGACATCCCGATTTGGGCTGTTTTTTATTGTACTTCCGCTAAGTGATATTATTGAATCGTCTTTAAAATTGTTTACTCATGCTTATCTTTTTTTTTTTTTTGAAAAAGGCAAATAGGGTTTGTTGGCTGGCCTTGCCTTCACGAGAGCCGCCATCACGACCGGAGCGGAATTTTGGATTGTGACAATAATACTAAGGAATTTACTTATATAACAAAGAAATATGCCAAAGATTCCATTCATTTCATGTGATTCACTTTCACATTTGTGTTGTACCCCAAAGGGCCTGCATAACCTACAATTACAATTTGATCTTACTCGTGGAAGAATACTGATACAAGATAAATTGAAAAGAGTGTACTTAACATATGAACTATCAATCTCTCACTTTAAAAGAGTGGAATGTCACCGGTATATAGAAACAGGAGGAAAATTTCCCAGATCATTTCCATCATCGACTACATTAAACAGGAAGAACACCTTTTTGCTATAATCAAACACAGTTTCCTTCCGTCAGTTAAGAACTCGATTTGGATTGTGTTGTTAAAGACTATAGAAATGTCAACACCACCAAAAGTTAAGCTCATCACCGACCATTAGTGGATCTACTTATGTTACAAAGATGATATTATATGAATCAACGCATCATTTCCAGTAAACGGTTTCTCAATTCAGATGAGCCTTTGAGTAGCTATCGCTATTATGACATAACCATAAATTGCTATTTTATTTTATTCGTAAAAGAATACTGATGTATCAATTAAACCTCTTGCACGGGTGATAGTTGTACTGATTCAAGTATTTATCCTTTTATGCATGTCAAGAAATTTCATAAGAAAGCCCAAGTTGGTGCAAATCTTGCCACATCTCTCCACTAATGCATGAGTCACAAGTGTATTAAGGCAAAATTTTGCCACGTTGTCTTTATCCAAACTGTTTCGGGTAATTGTTAATTAGCCGCATAATTAAAAATTATTTTAACATACTTAAAATACTGCTCGGTTTTAATACACTTTATATAATTTATTATCATGGTCATGTGGTACCACATAAAATAAATACATATAATATTATTTTATTAAAATATCTATATAATATATATATATATATATATATATATATATATATATATATACAAACTATTTTACAAAAATATTTCACTCAAAATACCATATTAAAATGTATCTAACGGTATCAAGGATGTCAAACTTACGGGGTGTAACAGTGTGGATAAGTGAGGCCTAATAAATATTGGCATGTGATGGATAGACACTCTTTATAAATAGAGGCCAACCCCCCTTTCCCTAGCTATCAAGAAAACACTAGCGTATTCTGCCTCTTGAATACGTGGTAACGGTAGACGTCCCATCAGTCAAGTTCTCCGGGCTGTTAGAGCGCGTAGCTAGTGGATTGTGGAAGTTGGTCTCAGGCTTAATCGTCGTTTGTTGTCGATGTTGAATCCATGGAGTTTAACGGTACACTTCCTTGAACTCTAACTCTAGATTAATCTTGAGTTTCAGAGAAACCATAGTTTCGAGATTAAGATCAAGATGTACTCTTGAGTTTTAAAACGAAAAGAACTATCGTAAAAATTTTAGACGACAATAGTTCGACACTGTTTCTCGCCAAAACAGTTAATTCATCTGTATTTAGCGGCTGTGTTTCAATATGCTGGAAGTTGTGATTGATTTTTATATATAACTAGATGATGTATCCGTGCGATGCACGGGCCCAATTATTTTTTTCTCTTTTTCCTTTTTTTTTTCATCCTTTTAATATTTCTTGGTCTATTGTTAAGTACATACTGAGAGCCTTTAGGGAAAGAAGGAAGAGAATAGGCTTTTGTGTAATAACGTATAGAACCACGATTACATGTATTGTTATTTATCTTTTACATTATATATATTTTAATTTTTCTGAAATTATATTACTATACCAATCACTTTGAAACACTTGTCGAGTTTAATGCTTTATTATACAGTGATTAGATAATAATTCAAGTAGAATTTAAATTATTTCTATATAGGGCCTTTTTGTTTTAAAAAAATTTGCAACCCTTAAATTAATTATTATTAAATAGTAATTAAAAACTCAGTTGAAAAATAGGTCGTCATGTATTTTTCTCATTTTTTAAATTGAATGATATATAGTTTTATTCTTTTAGTATTTTTAGTGTGTTGATGTATTATTTTTTTCTTTTTGTACTAAACAAAATTTAAATAATAAAAAGAATTAATATTATTCGCAAATAGTTGATGAAAGGTATTTTTTGGTTCTTTGAAATAATAATCGTGATTTTTAATTATTAAGAATTTAACAAGAAAAATTATATTTTGATGTAGTTGAATGGCATAATATTATTAATAAATTAATATCTCGATCGATCACTCTAAATACTAATCAAATTGACCGTAAACTGAAATAATGCAGTTTTTTCTAATTTCATTTGATGTGATTGAGATACTATTTAGGGTAAAATGCAATTTTCATCACAATAGTAGTATTTGTTGAGACTATTTTAAAGGTAATTAATTGTATGTTTATGTATTTTGAAATTTATATAACGTTGAATTCTTATTGAAGAGAGTATGTACTCAACTAGCTTCGATCACAGAGGAAGAAGTATAATCTTGTATGATGATACTTCTCACACTTCCTAATATATAATGATTTTTAAAAGAAAACAATTTTACAAATTAATTGTCTTAATTTTTACTTAAGATATTCTCAACTCATATTTTAGAGAAGGGATACTTATTATACAATTGGCACAAATTTTTTACTTCTATTGTAAAAAAAGGAGACTTGAAACTATATTTTATTCTTAAATAAAAAAAATTTCGAATTTTATGAAGTATTCCAACTGAAATTGCGATTTAATGAGAACTTTGTATAAAATGATATCAATTGATAATGATATAATAACATTTGAATGTAAATCTACATACTTTATCACTAATTTTTTTTAATGAAATCTTTTTTACCTGGAATAGTTAATAAATAAAATAATATTTCTTAAGGAGATAATAGAATTGTCATATATAAATGTATGTGATCTTAGTATTTTTAATCAGGTGAACATTTGGATTATAAAATTATCAAAACAATAATTTTTCTAGTTAAAAGTACTTATTGAAAAAATAATTATAACAATCAAGTAATGCATTTAATGAAGATAGTGAAAGTTGAATTAAAAGTGGGGTCCAGCTAAAGAATTTAATAGCTTATGGGCATATTAATTTTGATTTTTTCTGCTATTAAGAACTTACAACCAAACTTTTGGGCCTAGTATACAAACAAACAATGCACTAATATATTCGAAATGACCATTATGCCCTTGGTCAACCTCCTCTTCTCTCTTCTATATAATTATATATAATATAATATAATTATAATATAATATAAAATATAATAACAAATTTTTGTAAAACCTTGATATTTGTTGTCGGCGGCGGCATCGGTAAAAAAAGGTTTCTGGCTGCTACAGTTTTGTTAAGTTTTAAAGAGATGCACTTGATTCCATTAGTTATGATATTAACGTTTGTGGCTCATAAATCTATATGGTTATTTTTTTTTAAGTTAAAATTTCTATGTTACGGTGATATAGCAAACATAAATAATTAAAGTGGCTATTCAGAATTGATTGAGTACCTTGGTTAAGCGTCAATGTTGGATTTGTGTCCTGATTTATGTTTATCAATTTTTTATTCATTAGTTGATCAAAAAAAACCTGGGTTGTATTTGATAATTACTAATTTATTTATGCCTTTTTAGCCTATTGCAAAAGTAGTACTTAAGTTATTGCTGGAGACATTTATGATAATTTAGTCGGAGAATGGAATCAATAACTAGATAGAAAGGCTTAAATTATATGGGTGTTATTTTATCACATGTATTGATGTGTATAATTAAGAAACTGTGATTAATAAATTGTGTCATCAAAGTGGTCTATTTATTTTGAGTCACTGAAAAGTTCTTAATACTACATACATGTGAGATCATTTAATACATGGATTGAGAGTTATGATTAATAGATAGTTTCTACCAAAGTGGTCTGTCTATTTAAGTCATTAAAATATTTTCAATGTACCATGTCCAAATTATCCTTGACAAGTGTGCAGTAGTGTTGGAGATTTTCCTTTTGAAACTAGTGACGCTAAATTAATGCTAAGGATAAGTTGTTGTAAGAGGAGGTTTTGTGTCTCTTACCTAAAGGAAGGACACAATGTATGCCTTATACTCTTGGATAATAAAGGGGAGGTTTTGTATCTCTTGCCTAAAGGTGAGGATGCAATGAATGTCTTGGACTCCTTATTTTCAAAAGGGGAGACAATTGCATCTTCTGTCCAAAGGATGGGTGTAATGGATGTCTTTGACTCTTTTGATTTATATATTCCTGCCCATAATTTTATCTAATTTTGTGTTGTCTAGTTATAAAGTTGTTAGCAACATGACTACTCAGTTTAATTCCATTGAAACTTTGACTAGTTGCAACTACAAAAAATGAAAATAGAATTTTGAAATAGTGTTAGGTCTGATGGACCTGGACTTTGCATTGACTGAACAGAAACCTGTTGAACCTACAACTACTAGTACTGTTGATGAAAAGGCTAGGTATAAAAAATGGATGAACGCTAACAAATTGAGTCTTATGATCATGAAGAGATCCATTTCTGATCACATAAAAGGTGCAATTTAGAATAATGAAAATGCAAAAGATTTCTTGAGTGTCATTGGACAGAAATTCCTAGAATCTGATAAAGCTGAGATAAGTAGCTTAATTGATTCCTTGTCTATCATAAAGTATGACCTTGTAGGTAGTGTCCGTGAAGAACAACAACAACATCCCAGTATAATCCCACAGGATCCCTTCCTGAGCAGTTTAGGTGTAACCATTACCGATGATTTTCTTGTTCACCAATCTTTAAGATCCCTTCCTGAGCAGTTTAATCAACCTAAGACAATATATAATGCACAAAAGAATAAGTGGAGTGTTGATAAGCTTATTATTGTTTGTGTGGTATAGGTAGGGAGGATCCAAAAGGAGAAAGTTAAGGGTATAGTGAACTTTGTTAGTTCGTCTAGATCAGCTGATTATCCCTCTTATAAAAGAAAAGGTGGACCAAAATTTTACAAAAAGAAACATGGTCATTTTCATCATTCAGGTGGTAATAGTGGTCATACTAATAAGCCTGGTGTTAACCAAGGTCAGTCTCATAATTCTCTTGGTCCTCAAGTTGTAATTAAGAAAGAAATCAAATGTTGGGATTGCAAACAAATAGGTCATAAGAAAGTTGATTGTCCTCTGAAAAAGAAATCAGGTAATATTTTGGCTTTTGTCTGCTTTGAAACTAGTCTTGTTCATGTTCTTTTAAATTCTTGATGGTTGGATAGTAGTGCAACTGTTCATGTAACCAATGACTTGCAGGACCTAGTAAGCAGACGGAAGCTAAAAGAGGATGGAGCCAGTGTTGTTGTGGGCAATGGACTCAAAGCAAAAGTATAGTTTATAGGGATATCTACTTTACCTTTTAAGAATAATTCTAGTATTCGTTTAGAAAATACTATTTTTGTACCGTCTATGAGACGGAAATTATTTTCGATTTCCCTTTTGGACAAAGCCGGTTATTCATTTCAATAAAATAATGGTATTATTAAAATTTCCTATGATTCACATGTTGTTGCTGATGTTTTTTTATGTGATGGTCTATATCGCTTGAATATATTGAATGAAACTTTTCCTGCAACGCATGTTGAAAAATATTGCCCAGAAAAGTTCTGCCATGGGTAAAACGTCTTACATATTATGGCATAAGCGTCTTGGTCATATTTTTAAAGAAAGAATTGAACGATTGATAAAGAAATATATTTTACATGTTCTTGATCCAAAAGATTTTGAAACTTGTGTGGATTATGTTAAGGGTAAAATGACCAAGGTTAAGAGAAAGGTTTCCACTAGGAGCTCTGAACTCTTAGAAATAATTTATACTGATATTAGTGAACCTTATGTACCTAATTTGACCAATCATAAGTATTTTATTACTTTTATTGATGACTTTTTAAGGTACTCATATATATATTTTTTAAAAGAAAAATTTGAAGCACTTGATAAGTTTAAAATTTTCAAGACTGAAGTTTAAAAACAGCTTGGAAAATCCATTAAGATAGTGAGGTCTGACCGTGGTGGTGAGTACTATGGAAAATATGATGAGTCTGGTCAATGTATGAAGCCTTTTGCTTTATTTTTGCAAGAATGTGGGATAGTAGCATAATATACCATGCCAGGTATCCTGAGCAGAATGGTGTGGCCGAAAGACGAAATCGTACTCTCATGAAAATGGTGAGAAGTATGATGTCAAGAACTACCCTACCTGAGTCTCTTTGGGGTGAAGCCTTAAAAACAGCTAGTTATATCCTGAATAGAGTTCCTACAAAATTTGTCTTGAAAACTCCCTTTGAGCTATGGACAATCCGAAATTGAACCATTTTCATATTTGGGGATATCCAGCTGAAGTTCGTATTTATTCACCCACAGAAAAGAAAACTAATCCAAAAACTATCAGTTGTTTCTTTATAGGCTATCCTAATCACTCTAAAGGTTTTAGGTTTTTCTGTCCTGGGCGTGACTAGAATCTTTGAGTCTATTAATGCGAAATTTCTTGAGCATGATTTTTGTGATTGTGATTGTGATTGTGGTAAGGAAATTGTATTGAAAGAGAATGTCACGATCCAAAATTCACTAAGGGTCGTGGTGGCGCCGGACACCGCTGTCAGACAAGCCAACCAAGAATGCATAATTAAATTCCAGTTTTTGTAGTTGCAAAAAACTTTTTTCTTATACAAAGAATGTCAAACAATAAAGATTTTAAAAAAAAATGAACTTAAAGTCAATAAAGGACTTAATACTGAATAATCCAAAATCCTCCCAGAACCTGGTATCACAAGTGTATGAGCATCTACTAATAGGGAAATAAATTACAACCTCCGTCTGAAATACAGTGGACAAGAGATAAATACAAAGTGCTGAAAGGGACTACACTAGCTGCGGGTCGCCTCGAATAATGCAACTCACCAAGTCCCCGAATCATCTGCGCTGCTACGCCAGTAGGCTACTAGAGGTACATATACCTGTGCAACAAAAATGCATAGAAGTATAGTATGAGTACGTAATCAACTTGTACTCAATGAATATCCCGTCTAATCTCGAAGAAGTAAAAACGAGATGGTCAACTTCGACTCTTACTAGAGGTCAACTAACAATATACTAAAATATGAGGAAATCATGGATTTATGTAGTAATTCTAATTCACAAAACTGGAAAAACAGTAAACACCTTCAACAATTAATCAAGGATTTTCAAGGTTTACTCTTCATTATCTTATCAACTTATATCAAGCCACAAAGGGCAAATTTCAAGTTTAAAAATTCTCAAACGACAAATAACATGCGCAAATCACACTGAGAGGATGGCCCGATCCAACAGAAATATAAATTGTGCACTGCCGAGGGTCGAACGGCATGAACCATAAATGTATCTAATACCCCGCTCGCGAATCATCCATGCGGGTCAACATAAAATAAACAATCACCCTGCTCGCGAATCATCCATGCTACGTAGGCACACATAATATACATGCTCAAATAGCCAATTAAAAATTTATCGGGAAATAATTATCCAAATAAAACCAATTCTCCTTTAACAATTTTTAAGAAATAAAGTTTAATCCTTTTAGAAATTTATTTACTAATTCAATGTGATTTAAGCAATTCAAGCATCAATGAGTTCATAAATAATCCGAGTATAACATGCTTTTGGGTCCTAACTACCCGGACAATAGCACAATAGTACCTACGCACGGACTCTCGTCACCTCGTGCGTACGTAGCCCCCACAAATCAGAGCACATAATCAATTATTTTACCTATGGGGACAATTCCCTCTTACAAGGTTAAAAAAGAGATTCACCTCGCTCCGAAGATCCATAACCGGCATTCCACGCCTTTCCGAAGACTCGAATCGATGCACAAGGCTCCAACGCTAGCAAATAATAATACAAATCAGTTAATATATACTAAGGTACTCATTATAATCTAATTTATAACAATTTCTAACCCCGATCGAAAAGTTGACCAAAACGCCCCGGAATCCAAAAATTTTTGAAGATAAAGATTACCCATGAACTCACGAACTCAAATATATAATTTACTCCTAATTTCATGCTCAAATTCGTGGCAAAAATCCAATTTATAAAATTTTTAGGTCTTCTTCCAAAAATACCAATTCCCCCACAATTTTCATGCCTAATTCCATGATATAATCTTATATTTAACTCAAAGCTAGCATAAATTACTTACCTCATAGAAAGAGACAAAAATGGTGCCTCAAAGCTACTCCCCATCGACTCAAATGGAAGAAAAATAGGGTTGAAATGAACTCAACCCCGAATTTTAAAGACCTCACTGCTCCAGTCATTTCCGCACCTGCGGACCCTGGACCGCTTCTGCGGTTCCGCAGGTGCAGTCACCAGGCCGCTTCTGTGATCCACCCTGGCCTCCCCAGCTTCCGCTTCTGCGCTTCCTTTTTCGCAGGTGCGGTCCCGCATCTGCAGCTCCCTGACCGCATCTGCGGGCCCAACTCCCCTCACTAAAATCCGCATCAGCGGCCTTCCTGGCCGCTTCTGCAGCTCCGTACCTGCGGCCAAATCTTCGTAGGTGCGGAAATACCATATATCAGCTTCTTCAGCTTTTCTTCAACTCCAAATTCGATCTGTTAACCACCCGAAATCCACCCGAGGCCCTCGGAACCTTAACCAAACTTACCAACCAATCCCAAAACACATTTCGGACCTGCTCGAGGCTTCAAATCACATGAAACAACGCTAAAACCATGAATTACACCTCGATTCATGCTTTATGAACTTCAAAATTTCAAACTTCTACTTCCGATGTTAAAACCTATCAAATCACATCCGATTGACCTCAAATTTTGAGCACAAGTCATATTTGACATTACGGACCTACTCCAACTTTCGGAATTGGATTCCGACCCCGATATCAAAAATTTCACCCCCGGTCAAACTTCTCAAAAACCTTCAAATTTCTATCTTTAGCCAAATGGCTCCAAAATGACCTACGGACCTCCGAATTCACTTCCGATCGCGCTCCCAACTCCAGAATCACCATACGGAGCTATTCACAATCTCGGAATCCCAAACGGACATTGATAACACTGAATTGCACTTCAAGCCAAACTTATGAAATTTTTTCTAAAATGTTAACTTACACAATAAGCGCCAAAACACTCTTAGGTTATCCAAAATCCGAACCGGGCATACGCCTAAGTCCAAAATCATCATACGAACCTGCTGAAACCTTCGGATCCTGATTCCGAGGTTGTTTGCTCAAAATTCTCATCCTAGTTCATTCTTTCAACTTTGGGCTCCTGAAATAGGAATTCTCTTCCCAAATCAACTCTGGATTTCCTGGAACTCAATTCCGACCGCGCGTACAAGTCATAATGCCTGGGATGAAGCTGCTCATGGCCTCAAACAGCTGAACGACGCGCTAGGACTCAAAACGATCGGTTGGGTCGTTACATTCTCTCCCACTTAAACATATGTTCGTCCTTGAACGTGCTGAGAACTACACTGAAGTAGTCTAAAATCGCTGTTAAACTTCTCATGCACCTTCCCGTGCTACCACTTCTCGGTTGAGCACATTAGCTCGATCAATTCTGAAGATATTCTTTTTTATTCAAGCAGATGCGCCTTAAGGCCCAATTCCAACATCCGGAATTATATGTCCGGCCTGTTTCCAAATGAGGCCACCATACCCATCACTACACGCTGTACCCAAACATGACTGCATAACTTTGCTGAATTCGCACCTCGCATCACTTTATTCACCGGGCCACAACAACATTTTCTGATCAACTTAGTCAAACTTCTACTAATCTAATGCTCCCATTGCACCCCCCATCATGCACAGGTCTTACTCTAACCCTTACAATACCGACATGACAGAAGAGATTTGCGGAAATTCATAATCAACTGTCGAGTCAACAAATCATTAGGTTTACATCCCTGACAAAGTTATCACCCCCTTTTGAGCCAAATAATTGTCCTATCTCATCTCATACAACTGCTCAGGCAATAAGCCACCCCATATATTATTAAAATCTTATATGATGCTACCATGTGCCAAAAGGCTACCAATCCGAACGCGATACAATGAAAACGAACTCTGAAAAGGAAATCTAATGAGCCCGCTCGTGAATCATACATACGACTCAGGCAACATACTATACAGACACCCTGCTCGCGAATCATACATACGACGCGGGCTTACAGCCAATACGAGCTTTCCTCAGAAAAATAGGAAACGTAACACATAAAAACAGATATAGGGAACTGAGCTCAACATCACGCGGTTGCGGTGTGCAACCCGATTCAAATAACATACCCATGGCGGCATGCCACCCGATCCACCCATAAAACTCACTTAAGGAGGTACGCACCGAGCTAGACTACTCATTTCAATAATATACCGAATATTGATCACAAGCACACTAAGTGCATAATAACATCCCTGAGGGAACATATAGCGTCATAAGCTACAAAACTCAAACACAAATTAGGTGCGATATACAAACTGAATCTCGAGAGCCATCTTGCTCCTAAAGCATCACTTCTACGCGGATCCTCAACACATAAGAAATTTCTTAAGCTGTCTCATAACTCTCACGGCGCAACGCATCACCTCATAAAATATCTGCCAATGAAATAACACCCTGACTACTCCTACATAAGGAGCACATCACTGAAATGAACACAACTGGCCTGACATAGAGCCCAAATTCACATTTAAATCCATCCACCGACCTCAAGTCGACCCTGATCATATCAAACTAAGCCAATAACCTTTCAAAGGTCCATACTAATTTCCCTCTTCTCATAACACACAAGGACAACCTTCACAACCGGAGTACGGTCCACAACTCAGAATCCGAGTGCCCTCTAGGCATCCATTCTCAATTTAACGATATCATCACAGTTCCTCATACTTGGTCTAGATCTTTAATCAATCAAGTGGATATGTGCCACATTTATGAAATCTTCCTGTGGGACACACTCCCACAATCTACTATAATAATTAACTGGGTCTTACCTCCAACCCACCGACCGCACTAACGCTAAAAAGAGATCAAGAATTATTAACCATGATACAAGCCCTCTTTACAAAACACCAATCTCAGGTGACGCTGAAGACAATTCCAATTTACTTTAAACACCGAAACTCCTTTCCTGCTCATCCGAGCTTGTGACATCTTTGTCCACACCGAACTGCAACTTTGATTCTCATTTCAAATTTCATATTACTCGCTGCTCCTGACATGCCCATGAACATTAGGACACGATTCTTCATCATAATTCCAGAATTGCTAATAGATTAATACTTCATCACATCAAAACTTTTCACTGAACTAACTTTAGGAAAATCACAGCAACACACAGGCGAACACTCATAACCGTAGAATATGCAAACATCTAAGTAGTGGTCTAAGCCACCATAGCCCTTCCGGAATCTGCTTCCACACAACAAGCCATAACAGTAGAATGCTTCAGAATAATATCAATTACAGCGGCTGACAAGCTTCATACGCACCGCCACAGATCACTTGCATAACTGAATCACGCTGAAAGAGTTGATCTCTACCGCCAATATGCCAACTAAATTATGGCTGGCCAATCTATCTTCTTCCAATTTATCCTTGATCGCCTTAGAAATAATACCAACTCCATTTAATACGTAGCATACTCCATCTGCACTTATTCCGAGTGACCTTGAATCACGAGATTATGCCATCTCAAATCCCACGAATTATTCCGTACCTCCCAAATGCCACACTGCAAGCCAAAATATCACAGAACATTCTGTGCCTCTTCTCATAGGCTGCTAACAAGCTTGATTCTTTACCCGTAATTATATGCTCGAAATAATTAGGCATCACGCCTCATCTTGTGAATTTACCATGACCGTTGTTGAGAGCCATCCGCTCTGACTTGGCCCCGAATATAATCAACTCCATGATTCTCCCATCACATGAGTACCCCCTTGGCGAAAAACCCGCCGAATCACTTCCCTTGGAACCCGCATCTGTATAAAGTTAAATCCTGAATCTTTCCCCAAGCCTGAGCATGATCTAATAAGGCCAACGATAGCCCACCTTTAATAATTCCCTTGCCCAGATTACCACTTATGGTCCTTCCCCGTAGCTGAAATAGCCCAACAATATGCTAATAACCTGAAACCTCGTGAGTAGGTAACTCTGCAACCACATCATAAGCAGTGGGACTCTCCCACTTAGCTTGAAGCCATTATTTCACAACTCTGGAATTCACCGAGATTCCCTAGCTTCCATCGACATAACTTTGCGCGATTAACCGCATAAATTCTCGAATTCTTTCCGCAAAACCCCATTCTTTTATACTCTGATGCGCCCACTACATTCGCACGACCAATCTCTTTGCTACATAACCAATAAAATTCTTCGCAAAAGCCTCGCCAACCACGTGACCGCTAACCTGCTCAGTTGGGTAACCTGCCTATAGGAGGCTCTCCCCGGCATCTTCCCACACTGCTGCACAGGGTATAATTACTACGACATCAATGACCCTTCCTGAGTCTAAGCTCACTCTCCAGTTGCACAAGTCCATTTACCCCTCGTGGACATCATTTAAATGTATGGCAACATCCTTCCACTTCAAAGTCATGCTACATCCTTCTTCATTTAAGCAGCTCCTTTCCGTTATACTAAATCTCCGGCCGCACAAGAATCCCCACTTCAAATTAGACCCATAGACCCCAATAACCAAGAACCAATATTCTCAAATCGTTCCAAACTCTCCTTAAGGCGCATAGTCATCTTATTACCAAGCCCCTACGCAGCTTCGCCACTCTCCCACTTTGGGCAAACTCACTTCTTTAATCAACTGCTCGGCCTGCACTTCCTAAGCCTGGCCTTTCAGAAGTTTAAGACTCTGCCTGACACTTCCGACCGGTCTTTCTCATCTTTTGCTGCTCAATTGTTGCTTTAAATAACATCTACCTTCATAGCACCTGAATACACAAATTGCTACTAACTTTAAACTTCTCCGAAGGTCATTTTTCTCGAACCGTCAACATTAGAAATACTGATTCAATCCTGAACCACCTCATCCTATGATATCTGATAGTTGCATCTGCGATATATTTCACAATATCTTTCCCCAAAGGCTAATTATAGAAGATAATGACACCGACAAACTAAATATGTTCAACTAGGGCAGCAGCACCTAACATAGGAAAAATCTCCACCACTCTTGCCATTACCAAATCTCATTACTTCCACCAGTCCGCATATGAACATCCTTAGTTTGATTACCCTTCCCTCTACCGGGAAGTAAAATACTGAATCTTCTTGATTATGCACTGAGTAAACCTCCCTTGAAGTCACCCACTGCCCCGACACGTGGGCAATACCCAACCATTATATCACTACTGCAGAATAGTCATTCATAAGCATCGCGGCAACTTGTGCCTAGCCTCAAAGCCCTAAAAAAAATACCACAACCGGGCTGAAACAATAAAATATTCTTCCCTATGGCGACGACAATAATCTGGCCAGCTATACCAGGAGAAACATCCCGTATCACATCTGTAGTACCATTATGGTTCTTAAAGTTTCGATTTACATCAAGTGATTCGCGTCGCATAGGATTGAGTAAGAAAGAAACAAAGGCATAAGCCTCACATGAAGTCAAATCGCACGATAAGGAATCAAGAAGGGAAGTACTCCTAACAGTTCTGCAGCCTCCAGGGGATAAGTGTAGACGTCTCCGTACCGATCCGCGAGACTCTACTAGACTTGCTCATGACTCGTGAGACCCTAGGAACCTAGTGCTCTAATACCATGTTGTCACGATCCAAAATCCACTAAGGGTCGTGGTGGCACCGGACACCGCTGTCAGGCAAGCCAACCAAGAAGGCATAATTAAATTCTAGTTTTAGTATTTGCGGAAAACGTTTTTCTTATACGAAGAATGTCAAACAATAAATATTTTTAAAAAAATGAACTTAAAGTCAATAAAGGACTTAATACTGAATAATCCAAAATCCTCCCAGAATTCGGTGTCACAAGTGCATGAGCATCTACTGATAGGGAAATAAATTACAACCTCCGTCCGAAATAAGTGGACAGGAAATAAATACAAAGTGTTGAAAGGGAATACACTAGCTGCGGGTCGCCTCGAATAATACAACTCACTAAGTCCCAAAATCATCCGCCCTACTACGCCCAATAGGCTGCTAGAGGTACATATACCTGTGCAACAAAAATGCACAGAAGTGTAGTATGAGTACGTAATCAACGTGTACTCAATGAGTATTCCATCTAATCTCAACGAAGTAGAGACGAGATGGTCAACTTTGACTCTTACTAGAGGTCAACTAACAATATACTAAAATGTGAGGAAATCATGGATTTATGTAGTAATTCTAATTCACGAAGCCGGAAAAACAGGTAAACACCTTCAACAATTAATCAAGGATTTTCAAGGTTTACTCTTCATTATCTTATCAATTTGTATCAAGCCACGAAGGGCAAATTTCACGTTTAAAAATTCTCAAGCGACAAATAACATGCGCAAATCACACCGAGGCGACGGCCCGATCCAACAGAAATATAAAATGTGCACTGCTGAGGATCGAACGGCACGAACCATAGATGCATCTATTACCTCGCTCGCGAATCATCCATGCGATACGGCCAACATAAAATAAACAATCACCCTTCTCGCGAATCATCCATGCGACGCAGGCACACATAATATACATGCTCAAATAGCCAATTAAGAATTTATCGGGGAATAATTATCCAAATAAAACCAATTCTCCTTTAACAATTGTTAAGAAATAAAGTTTAATCCTTTTAGAAATTTATTTACTAATTCAATGTGATTTAAGTAATTCAAGCTATCAATGAGTTCATAAATAATCCAAGTATAACATGCTTTTGGGTCCTAACTACCCGGACAATAGCATAATAGTAGCTACGCACGGACTCTCGTCACATCGTGCGTACGTAGCCCCCACAAATCGGAGCACATAATCAATTATTTTACTTATGGGGACAATTCCCTTTTACAAGGTTAGAAAGGAGACTCACCTCGCTCCGAAGATCCATAACCGGCATTTCACGCCTTTTCGAAGACTCGAATCGATTCACAAGGCTCCAATGCTAGAAAATAATAATACAAATCCATTAATATATACTAAGGTACTCATTATAATTCAATTTAAAACAATTCCTAACCCCGATCGAAAAGTTAACCAAAACGCCCTCAGGCCCACGTGCCCGGAATCCGAAATTTTTTGAAGATAAAGATTACCCATGAACTCATGAACTCAAATATATAATTTACTCCTAATTCCATGCTCAAATTCGTGGTAAAAATCCAATTTATAAAATTTCTAGGTCTTCTTCCAAAAATACCAATTTCCCCACAATTTTCATGCCTAATTCCATGTTATAATCTTGTATTTAACTCAAAGCTATCATAAATTACTTACCTCACAGCAAGTGACGAAAATAGCGCCTCAAAGTTGCTCCCTATCGACTCAAATGGAAGAAAAATGGGGTTGAAATTAACTCAACCCCGAATTTTAAAGACCTCACTGCTCCAGTCATTTCCGCACCTGTGGACCTTGGACCGCTTCTGCGGTTCCGTAGGTGCGTTCACCAAAACGTTTCTGCGATCCACCCTGGCCTCCCCAGCTTCCGCTTCTACACTTCCTTTTTCGCAGGTGCGGTCCCGCATCTGTGGCTCCCTGACAGCATTTGCGGGCCCAGCTCCCCTCACCAAAATCCGCATCGGCGGCCTTCTTGGCCGCTTCTGCAGCTCCCCACCTGTGGCCAAATCTTCACAGGTGCGGAAATACCAGATATCAGCTGCCTCAGCTTTTCTTCAACTCCAAATTCGATCTGTTAACCACCCGGAATCCACCCAAGGCCCCCGAGACCTCAACCAAACTTACCAACCAATCCCAAAACATATTTCGGACTTGCTCGAGGCTTCAAATCACATCAAACAACACTAAAACCATGAATTACACCTCGATTTAAGCTTTATGAACTTTAAAATTTCAAACTTTTACTTCCGATGTTAAAACCTATGTCCGATTGACGTCAAATTTTGAGCACAAGTTATATTTGACATTACGGACCTACTCCAACTTTCGGAATTGGATTTCGACCCTGATATCAAAAAGTCCACACCCGATCAAACTTCTCAAAAACCTTCAAATTTCTATCTTTAGCCAAATGTCTCCAAAATGACCTACGTACCTCCGAATTCACTTTCGATCTTGTTCCCAACTCCAGAATAAACATACGGAGCTATTCACAGTCTTAGAATCCCAAACGGACATTGATAACTCTGAATTACACTTCAAGCCAAACTTATGAAATTTCTTTTAAAATGTTAACTTCCACAATAAGCGCCAAAACAGTCCCGGATTATCCAAAACCCAAACCAGGCATATACCCAAGTCCAAAATCATCATACGAACTTGCTGAAACCTTCGTATTCCGATTCCGAGGTCGTTTACTCAAAATTCCCATCCTAGTTCATTCTTTCAACTTTAGGCTCCTAAAATAGGAATTCTCTTTCCAAATCAACTCCGGATTTCCCGGAACTCAATTCTGACCGCGCGTGCAAGTCATAATACCTGAGATGAAGCTGCTCATGGCCTCAAACAGCTGAACGATGTGCTAGGACTCAAAATAACTAGTTGGTCATTAAAGAGAAGGAATTCATTGTCCCTATACCTGTTATACATGAAAATGTGGTAAACCAACCTATTCATGAGGGGGGAATCAAGGGAACAATGACGTAGATCTCATAGTTCCTGAACAAAATATACATAATGAACCACTCCGCAGCTCACAAAGAGAAAGAAGGTCTGCCATATCTGATGATTTTATCGTGTATATGACTGAAAATCTTAGTGATACTAGAGAGCTAACTGATCCTTTATCATATGATCAAGCTATTTCATCTCCATTTGTTGATAAATGGCATGAGGCAATGAAATATGAAATGTGCTCCATGGAACACAATGGAGTGTGGGAGTTAGTTGAATTGCCTAGAGGTTTTAGACCTATTGGTTGCAAATGGGTGTTTAAAACTAAAAGAGACTCTAAGGGAAACATAGACCGTTATAAAGTAAGGTTGGTTGCTAAGGGTTACCCTCAAAAAAAAGGTATTGATTATAAAGAAATATTTTCTCATGTTTCATCCAAAGTTGCATTTAGAATTGTGATGGCTCTTGTGGCTCATTTTGATTTAGAATTGCACCAGATGGATGTTAAAACTACTTTCCTGAATGGGAGTCTACTTGAAGAAGTTTACATAGTTCAACCTGAACAGTTTAAAGAAACTGGTAAAGAACATCTAGTGTGCAAGCTTAACATATCCATATATGATCTCCAGGCAGAGGTACTTGAAATTTGATAAAATTATTACAAAATTTAGATTTGTGGAAAATAATCTTGATGAATGTGTTTATCTCAAAATAGCTAATGGTAATTTTATTATTATGGTTCTCTATGTTGATGATATTTTGCTTTCCACAAATGATTTGGGCTTGATAAATGAGACCAAACAATTTATGTCTAGGTCTTTTGATATGAAAGATCTTGATGAAGCCGCTTTTGTTCTTGGGATAGAAATTAAAAGAGATAGGTCACATGGTTTATTGGGTTTATCACAGCATTCCTACATTGAGAGTGTTCTTAAAACTTTCAATATGCAAGACTGTAGACCTGGAGTTGCACTTGTTGTAAAAGGAGACAAACTTAACAAGGTTCAATGTCCGAAAAATAAAGTTGAAATGAGAACTATGAAAGATGTTCCATATGCAAGTGTTGTTGGTTGTTTGATGTACAAATAGGTTTTTACAAGGCCTGATATTGTATTTGTTGTTAACATGTTGGGAAGATTTTCTTCTAATCCTGGATGGGCACATTGGGTGGCTACAAAGAAAGTGATGAGATATCTACAACGCTCCAAAGACTTCATGCTTGTATACAAAAAGGTTGATGATCTGGATCTTCTAGTATATTCAGATTCTGATTTTGCAGGTTATCAAGACACTATGAAATCAACTTCTAGGTATATTTATGTTGGGTGGAGGTGCTATTTCTTGGAAAAGTGAGAAGAAAAGTATCACTGCTACAATGGAAGCTGAGTTTATTGCTTGTTTTGAGACTGCTTCACATGCTGTCTGGATGAAGAATTTTCTTACTAAATTACAAATTGTGGATTTTATATCTAAGCAGGTGTCTATTTTCTGTGACAATAGTGCAGCTGTGTTTTTCTCCAAGAATAAAAAGAGAACAAGAGGCTCTAAGCATGTTAGCCTTAAGTTTCTTAAGGTTAGAGACATGGTAAAAGAAGGTGATATATGTATTGAGCATATTAGCACAGATGTATGTTGGCTGATCCTTTGACTAAAGGTCTTAGGCCTGTATTGTTTAATGAACATGCTAAAAATATGGGTATTTTAGAGTCTTTTGATGTGCTTTAGTCAGTGGGAGTTACTTTATAATTGCTGACTGAGATATTGCTTTTGATAAATTCTATTTTTATGCAAGCTTGTGTTATTTGATATCTGTTATGCTTATGACTAATATGATAATTTATTTATTTTTATTTCCAATTGGACATTGCATAAACTCATGATATCTTTGAGTCTTGCGGCTTGTTGCCTTGATTATCCCGGGTAAGGCACAAAGGAATCCTCCCGAGGTGATATGATTTTATGTCACTTGGAGGCTCCTGAGGTGATATGGTTATAATATCACTTGGAGGATTATTTCTTTCTAAGAGGTGTGAATCCATTCACCTTGATTAGAAAGATAAAATGCTTAGCACACATGTTTGATCCATATTGATGAAAATTCTAGCATATGTGGTCGTAGATAGAATTCATACCTTAAAATGGTGCGATGCCTGCTACGATTCATTGTTAGTCTTTTCTATTGAGACTAGATGGGTTGTTATATGGGTCATTCTATCCTTGGCTATGTGGCCAACGTAGATTCTAAAATCCTTTTTCAAAATGTTTTTCTTAAAAACTCAAATATTTAAAATTGTTTTCTTGTCCTCAATTAATGTTGACGTCCAAGTGGGAGAATGTTAGAATTTGGATTTACGTTAATTGGTTATAGCCTGAAAGGATAGTGACGTGGCCCAAGTGGTGGATAAATAAAAGGCCTAATATCAAAAAATATGTGTGGGTGGATAAGTGAGACCTAATAACTATTGGCCTCTGATAGGTAGGCACTCCTTATAAATAGAGGCCAACCCCCCTTTCCCTGGCTATCAAGAAAATTCTAGCGTATTCCGGGCTGTGAGAGCGCGTAGCTAGTGGATTGTGGAAGTTGGTCTCGGACTTAATCATCGTTTGTTGTCGCTGTTGAATCCATGGAGTTTAACGGTACGCTTTTTTGAACTCTAACTCTAGATTAATTACATAATTGTATCTTAATCTCTGCTATGACTGCGATTTAATAATCTTACACCTAATTCATATTTTCTCCCAATTAATTATATCAGAGTCCTTGACACATTAGTTTTGAGTGTGATCAATCTTCTTTTTATGTCCGATTACTTATCTTCGCCATTGAATTACTGATCCTGATGTTGCAATATCGATATTGTTATGTAATCGAATTAAGATGCGTTCTAATTAGAATTTATTTAGAGGAGGAGGGGATTTTTGACTAAGAAATAAAATTCATAATGAAACGTTCATGGTGTGAATGTATTAGCTAAACAGTGGCATCTTTGACATCTTCATAAGCTGCATGAAATCAATTTTTTTTTTTTCATAATAAGAGTTAGTCGAGTTTATTGCTATATATCTCTAACATATATTATGTCACGTTGCCTTTTTATTTTCTCATCTTTCTTTTCTTATTTCTAAAGTTTTATGTGCGAGGCACGTACATAAAGACTAGTACTATATTAAAAGCATGAACGCTCTTAGTTGTCACGACCCAACCCCGGTCGTAATGGCGCCCAACACATTGCTAGGAAAGCCCGACCTTTTTACCAACATTTCCGACATTGAACAGATTCATAGATGTAAAGCACAGATAATAATTACTAAGCTGTTTAGTCAAAAATCTAGAAAATAACGAAAAGTGAACAAAATACTGCAACATAACTCCCAAATAGGACCCGGTGTCACGAATATGAGCCTCTGATACAGAATATCCACCTAATACAGTCTGTCTAGGAAAACGGGAAAATAGAGAATGAAGATAGGAAGGAGAGATGAAGGCTGCGAATACCATGCAGCTACCTCAATGCTCCCCAATACTGCTGCTCAGCTAAAGCAAATCCTCACTCAGCCTGTGGGGTACCTAGATCTGCACGCAATGTGAGTACTCCGACCCAGTGAGTAATAAACATAAATAAAGGCTGAGAATAAGAAATCACTGAAAAACAAAAAATGAACTATAACTGGCAGTACCAAACCGTTAACAGTAAAATCAACAAGTCAATGAAATGATAGTACAGAAAGAACCATGACAGGTAAAACAGGTAAGTAATAATGTATGAATGCAATGCAATTCATATGTCGGTACACTCAGGTACCCACTGCGGCGTGCAGCCCGAGCCATCCATATATTTATCATCAACGGCGCTCACCGGAGGTGTGTACAGACTCCGGAGGGGCTCCTACAGCCCAAACGCAAATAATCAAGCCATCTCGTGGCACCAACTAGGACCTCGGCCTCAATATCAATATAATACCGTTGCGGCATGCAACCCGATCCATCCTTAGTTCAGAAATCACAATAAGCCCCTGGGCATTTTTAAAACAGTAATTTACAGCCCAAAATATCATTTAGAAATATCATTTAAGTTTTCAAATATTAGAAAGGGGGCTGAGTTTGTAAAATAGTACTTAAAACCTTGGACTGAGGTTAAATAATATGCAAAGTATGCGAAAACAGTGATATCAATCCCTAAAGGATTAAAAATAGTCGGCACGAAGTCCAAATATAACAATCAAATCTGAGTAACGATGATTTCCAACAAGTTCTAGTAGCAAAACACAGTAAAAATATCACCCGGGACGGACCAAGTCACAATCCCCAATAACAAACAACCCTGCACTCGTCATAGAGCACTTGTCTTGCCTCAACATAGTGTTACGATGTGAAATTCCAGGGTTTCAAACCCTCAGATCGTCATTTACATCGATTACTCACCTCAAGCCGGCCCAAAGTCTAGCACGCTATGCTTTTTCCTCTCGAATCGACCTCCTCGCGCGTTGAATCTGATCAAAACCACAAGGAATACATTACAATAGGCTAAGGAAACATAACCCAATCGAAAAGACTTGAAAAACATCGAAAATCACGAAGTTGGCAAAACTCGAGCCCCGGGCCCACTTCTCAAAAAATTACAAAATTCACATCACTGGATTCCTCGTCTCTCCACGAGTCCATACATATCAAATTTACCAAAATCGGAGTCCATTTGACCCTTCAAATTCTATTTTTAAATTACCAATTCTCAAGCCCTAGCTTTACCCCCTTTTGATGAATTTAAACCAATTTCCATGTTAAATCTATCATAATCTCATGTATTTAGGCCAAGGAACTTACCTCCAATCAATCTTCCTTGAATCCCCCTTCAATTTGTCCCAAAGAGCTCTCAAAAATACTCAACAATGGTGGAAAAATGACCTAGGCTTGCGGATAAAATATTTTAAAAACCCTTCTGCCCAGCTATAATTTCCTTCTATGCGATCGCATACAAGCCATTGCGCTCGCATAGCACAAAAATATTTACCTCTGATTTAACCATATGCAATCGCATAAGGAACCCCGCGATCGCATTGACCAGACAACTTAAACCGTGCGATCGCATATACATCACTGCGATCGCATTGAACAAAAATCTAGGCTCCAATTTTTCCTTTGTGCGATCTCACTACTGCCACGCGATCGCATAGCACAAATGACCAAGCCCCCAAAATCCTTCTATGTGATCGCAGCCCTACTCATGCGATTGCATAGAACAAATGTCCAAGCCCCCAAAATCCTTCTATGCGATCGCAGCCCTACTCATGCGATCGCATAGAACAAATGTGTGCAACACTGATCTGCAATTTTCTGCACAGCCCAAGCCTTAGAAAAACTTCCGTTAATCATCCGAAATCACCCCGAGGCCCCCGGACCTCAACCAAAAGTACCAACGTATCCTAAAACATCATTCAAACTCGTTCCAATCATCAAAACACATCAAACAATGCTAAAACTGTTAGATCACATCGGATTCAAGCCTAAGTTCTTCAAAAACTTCCGAAATACGCATTTGATCAAAACCCGACCAAAACACCTCCGAATGACCTGAAATTTTGCACACACATCAAAAATTACCTAACGAAGCTGCTATAACTCTCGAAATTTCATTCCGACCCTCGGATCAAAATCTCACCTATCAACCGGAATTCGCCAAAATACTAACTTCACCAATTCAAGCCTAATTCTACATTGGACCTCCAAAATCACTTCCGATCGCACTCCTAAGTCACAAATCATCCCCCGAAGCTAATCGAATCACCGAAAATTACTTCGGAGCCTCTAACTCAATAGTCAACATCCGGTTGATTTTTCCAAAATAAGCCTTCCTTAAAGAGACTAAGTGTCTCATTTTCCACCAAAACCAAACCAATTCAACTCTAACTCACCAAATGACGATAATGGAACATGAAGAAGCATAAAATGGGGGAAACGGGGCAGTAATACATGAGACGACAGGTCGGGTCGTCACATTAGCGAAATATCGTTTATTTTTTTTACCCTGTTAAAACTGAATTATCAGACAAGTTTGTAATTTAATTAATTTTCTACTATTTAGGAATAGTCATTTAATTAATTCCCTACTATTTAGAAATAGTTATTTAATTAATTTTTACTCTTTAAGAATAGTCATTTAATTATTTTGCTTCCTATTTATAATATTGATTTTTCAATTCCTTTTATCTCTAGAATTTCAAGTTTCTTCATTTCAACTCAATTCATACGTAGGAGTATTATTTTGTCCTTTTAGGATTTGGAGATTTTTAGCAGGAAAACCTAAATTTTTCCTTTCAGGATTTGGAGGCATTTAGTAGGTTTTTCGTTCACTTTTTCCATTTATATGTAAGAGCTAAATTAGTTTTACGTTAGTTTCGTATCTATATTTATATGTAACTATACTATTGTTAATTTTTCATATTACTTTATGTTAATTCCAACGGGATATAAAGAATTTTTTTCATAATCGTAATCAAATTGTAAATGATGGACTTTGAATTTTGGGTTAGAGCAAAGAAAAAATTACAAGAAAATATACTTAACTTCACACCATAACAAAAACTGATCCATATTTTTTAGGTTTCACTAACACCAACCATGTTATTACCCCAACAATACCTTTTCTTATGAACGCAATATTAATGCAAATATTCACGAAAACAGAGTTGATAAGATGTTAAAACATTCTACAGAAATAGAGTAACAAAGTACTAGTTCGACATTTATCGAAACAGAGTGAAAACAAATACTAAAAAATAATTTAATATCCAAAAGATAAGAAAAAAATGGACCTTTTTGTATTTAATAATTTTTTCCTTGAATTTGATTGCACTTCCATTTCGAACAAAGCACAAATTGCTATGGACCGGATCTCAACCTCAATTACTGGACGTCAACTCAAACGATGGAACTCGATCTCTATTGTGTTGCTTTAATAATATAACGACCCGACCATTTATTTTGACAATTAGCGTCTCGTTCGGTGGATTAAGATCTCGAGCCACTTCGCATTATGTGTTATAACTTGTGTATGGTCGAAATTAATTTTTGGATGATTCGAGATCAATTTGGAAGAAGAATTCTTGCTTTAGAAGCTTAAGTAAAAAGAGTTGACCATAGTTTTGACATTTATGTAGATGACTCCGGAATGGTATTTTGATGATTCGAATAGCTCCATGTGGTGATTTTGGACTTAGGCGTATGTCCAGATTTGAATTTGGAGATTTGTAGGTTAAGTTGATGTAATCGGGAGTTGACTTTGTTGATATCGGGTTCAAATTTTGATTTCAGGAGTTGGTATAGCTCCGTTGTGTCATTTGAAACTTTCATGAAAAATTTGATGTCATTCCAGGTTGGTTTGATATGTTTCGACACGAGTTGTAGAAGTTGAAAGTTCATAAGTTCATTAAGTTCGATTCGAGGTGCGATTCATAGCTTTGATGTTGTTTTTGAGGCCTCGAGCAGGTCCGCGTTATGCTATGTAACTTGTTGGTATGTTTCGATGAGGTCCCGGTGCCTCGGGTGTGTTTCGGATAGGCTACGGGCCATTTCTTCATGCCTTCGAGTTGTTGGTTTTGTCATCGAGTTTGCCTTCATCGCGTTCGCGCCAATGGCATCGCGTTCGCATAGTGTAATTTGGAGGCAGGCTGTATTGTTCTTCGCGTTTGCGAATAAGAGCTCGCGATCGCGTAGCTTGGAAGACTTTTTCCTTTGCATTCGCATGCAGTGGTTCACGATCACGAAGAGGTAAGGAGGGAAGGCACCGGGCATTGTTCTCCTTGCGTTCGCGAGTACACAGACGCGTTCGCATAGAGTCTAAAGACCTTGGTCACCGCATTCGCGAAGCAAGTTTTGGGTAGCTGAAGGTTTTATTCTCCTTGATCGGGATGTCAGTTCCGCGATGGCGATGTATAATTCACTAGGCAGAAATATAAAAACTCTAATTCGAGGGTTTGGCCATTTTTACCATAATTTATTGTAGACTTCAGATTTGGGCAATTTTTTAGGGTTCGTGGTTGTTTGGGGTAAGTGATATTTACCCTCAGTTGATTTTATTTTATGATTTTATCTTTACTTTTATCGTTTAATTAGTGAATTGAATGGAAGAAAATGAGAATTTTTGTAAAAATATTTCAAAATGTAAAATGAGGATTTGAAGGGCGATTTCATATCGGAATTATATAATTTTGATAAGATTGGACTTGTTATCAAATGGGTGTTCCGATTTTGTAAATTTTTGTTGGGTTTCGAGGTGCGGACTCGAGGTTGACTTTTTAGTTTTTATTAAAGATCGAAGCATTATTATCAGGAATTATTTCCTATGAGTTTTATTTATGATTTGAAATTATTTTGAGATTTGAGCCGTTTGGAGGTTGTTTCACTCGAGAAGGTCATTTTAGAGTATCGATCTAGCTTCTTTGAGGTAGTATCTTGCCTAACTTTGTGGGGGGAACTGCCCCTTAGGATTTGAGTCATTTGTGCTAATTATGTCATGTGAAGGTCGTGTACGCAAGGTGACGAGTACGTACTCGGGTTTAATTATGAAAATTTGACCATTTAGGACTCTTATCTTATTATGTTCATAAGATATGAAGTTATTTTATCATCTAAAAACCTCCAATTACTAAATTCATCCTTACGTGTCTTATTTGAAATTAATTGATCCATGTTCTATCTTTGTTTCCAATTAAACTCTTATATGCCTTAATTGAAGTTGTTGTTTCTTTTACTGCCATGCTATCTTTTCGAAATTTGCTTATCCTTAATTGAAGTTATTATTAACTTTTCCGCAATTGTGTATTCTCAGTTGAAGTTATTATTATCTTTTCCGTAATTGCTTATTCTTAGTTGAAGTTATTATTATCTCTTCCGTAATTGCTATCTTTAATTGAATTTGTTATTATCTCTTCCGTAATTTCTCGACCTTAAATGAAGTTTTTGTTATCGCTTTTCATTGTTGACTTATCCTTATTTGGAATCATTGATTCATGCTACTCTCATATCGTCGCGTTGTACTTTATTGAAATCATTGTTACACATTATCTTTCACTTATTGAGCTATTCTTGTTGAGACCATTATCCCCTGTTGTGTCTTTCTTTGTGAGCTCTTTCTTCCATTTCTTTGTGTTTTGAAGTTCCCGAGTTAATTTACTTGCCATATTCTTGTGTTATTGTTGTTGTTGTTGTTGTTGTTGTACTCAATGTTGTTGAGTCGAGGGCTATGCGTGGTTATGATATTGAAACTGTTTTAAGGAATATTGTGGCATATGGGCACATGTTGTAAAAGTCATTATATTATGTTGTTGTGTTTTCGGTACATATGATATTGTTGAGTGGATTGTCGGGGTATTTGCACGAGGTTTCTGTCGTGCTATTATTATTAGTGATATTTGTACATGGGACGTGACAAGGCGGGCTATATATGTGGGTTTGTGTATGTAAGGCAAAAATATTATTATGCGTGTGAGACGAGACGAGGCGGGCATTTACTTTACTATTGCGCACGTGGCAAAACAAGGTGAGCTATTTTGAGGAATAATTTGTGATGACTTGTGATGGCCTAGGCGCATTGTTATTGTTGATATTTATATAGTGGAGTGCCTACCTTGTGTGTTTTACCTTGTATGTTTTGTGTTGATCGTTTCTTATGTGCAATTCATTGTCTCTACTCTACTTATTGGCTTGAACTGTGGTAGAACACTTGCACAAGCATACACGTAATTAATCGTCCATATCGGTTAAGAAGATAAATCATGATGCTATTGGCCATTTACATGTACTCTCGTCTACTTGCCTTCTGTGTAGGAGTTGTTTTATTGGAACGTGAGTTGTCCATGCAATCATGAGTCATTCTTATTGTGGGCATGTGAGTAGTCCATAAGGATAGTAGATATTGTCACCCTCTTGGCACGCGAGTCGTCTGTGCAATTATAATTTGTAATATGGGCAAAAGATGCCAAGTGATTAGGGTTCAAAAATTAGGACCCGTGATTTCTAATTTTGAGATTTGGTACCTTGTGGAAATTCTTGGATAAACCTGGTGTGAAAGAGGTTGTTCTTATTGATTTGCTACTCATTTTCCTTTGTTTGGTTTCACCGAATTTAAACTGTGTTCAGCTTACTCCATAGTGTTACATGTTGTGTCTTGGTGGTACTTATTGCTTTTAGTTCCTATTACAAGCATTGATTATTATTGTCATCATGCCTAACTTGATATTATTCCCTGTTAGTTCTACATTTATACTTGTTCATGTTGTTTAATCCAGTAGGTGTCTTGATTGTTCCTCGTTACTATTCCACCGAGGTTAGTGTTGATACTTACTGGGTACCTCTATGGTGCACTCGTGCTACAATTATATATATTTTTTGTGCAGATCCAGGTACCTTGGATGTTGTTGATTATTAGCTAGTTGGTCGAGCATTGCTGTAGAGACTCAAGGTAAACCTGCTATTGCGTTCGCAGGCCTCGGAGTCACCTTTTGAAATTTTACCTTGTATTGTTTATCGCTATTTCAGAACAGTTGTACTTGGGGATTTTCTAGCAAACTCGGTAGATCTTATGACTTGTGCTATCGGTTTTGGGATTGTAAGTTTTGTATAGAGTTTTTATATCATATTTAGCAGTTGTTGGTTTAATTTTGCTATTAATTCAGTATGTGTTAGAGCTACCTAGTCTTAGAGACTAAGTGCCGTTACGGCATCCAACAGAGGAAAATTGAGACTGTGACAGATAAATTAATTTCACACCCAGCTGGATTCAGATAGAATATAGCCACTTTGTGCAGAAAACTCCGGCAGAATCAACGAACCTCCAAACTCGCCGGAAAATCTAGAAAAACTCGGCGATAAAACAGATTGAAAATGAGCTATTCGTGGGTGCTTTTTACTGGTTATTGGGGTGACGATTTTAGTGATTTAGGGACTATTTTTGGGCTAGTTTGGGCTGAGTTTTAATGGTACTCATTGCTGATTTTTGGATGAAGAAGATAGAGTATTCATGGCTACCAAAATGGTGTTCAATGAAGGAAAGGAATTAAAGAAGATGGCGTCGATTCAAGCTTTGTCGGGGGAAAACTTTCTGTTTTTCTCCTTTGCCATTTCTTTCTCTTTTTTCCTACATATCTCTTCCTGTTATAATAAATATCACATTATGATGGATGTTGATAATAGGTGAATTTGACTATAATCACGCCTTAAATAATTACCTTCTTGTATAGTTTTGATGATAAAAGTAATAACAAAATGCTCTTATTAATGCTTTTCATGATTTGTAGGTGATATATGTCCAAGGAAGGCTAGGGAGCAGTTTTGGAGTCAAAAATGGAGAAAAAGAGACCAACTGTGTAAATTTTCAACGGAACCTCGTATGCCAGCCCTGAAATTCAGAGAAGCAGTTTGGCCGCGGTTCTACCGCGACCGCGGCAGAACTGCGGTGGAAGGCAGCTGCAGAAGTTTAGAGGTTCATATAGGGTCTTTGGCCGCGGTTCTACCGTGACCGCGGCAGGCGCAGTAAAGTTTGAGGACTGAAGTGTAAAAGACGGGATTTTTAGACCTAAACCCTATATTAAACATTAGACTTCGCCCAAAAGAGGCATGCATTATTTTTTAGATTATTTTGGCAAGGAAAACAATTGTGAGAGATCACCCAAAACATCTTTCTTATTTTCTTTGATTTTATTGCTAGTTTATGATAAATCTTATTTTAGTTTATTTACCCATAGCCATGAGTAGCTAAATTCCTTGTATAAGGTTTTGATGGAACCTATTGGGGGATGAACTTCTTGTTTATGTGAATACAAACTGCTAGTTTAATCTCTATTTGTTCAACTTCGTATTTATTGTAGTTAATTGACAGGATCCTCAATTGGCTGTGCTTATTTAGTGTGCATAACTTGGAAAAGAGTGCATATTTAGGTTATTGTTTAACAACACCACTCCTAAATTATAAGAGGAATCTATAATTGCGGGTTTAAAGGCGGGATTAGGGATAACAAAGCCTTAGGTGTAATCTAAAGTAAATTGTGCTAATTAAAGCCAGCTAGTGTATCTCGGGAGAGTGCAATAGTATATTACTGTGATTACTCGGGAGAGATTTACGGTAATAAGAGTGTTCATGATTGATAGAGATGTGTTGGTAAATTTGTATGAGCATAAACAGAATAGATTCCATCAATAGGGGAAATCATTGCCTTAGCTTCTTCTCATTATTGTTTACAACCTTAGCATTTTAGTTTACAGCTGTTTAATTTACAGGCAAAATTAGTTACCAAAGAAACTATCAACTGTGATTCAAATATTTGGAAAGCTGGTTCTGAAGAGTTAGTGATTCTGAAAATAGTAATAATAGGTTAATTCTCTGTGGATTCGACCCTGGGCGTAATACTCGGGTTATATTTACAACGTTCGCAGAGTCCTTTTTTATAAGGCATACTTGGGCGTGATCAAATTTTGGCGTCGTTGCCGGGGAGTTAACGGAATTATCAATTGTCATTGACAGAAATACAAAGATTCTTATTGTGGTCAGTTTTCTCTCTACCCAATTTTTCATTGAAAATTTAACGGTTGTTGACTTGGTTGCTCAGGTGTATGCCTAGAAAGTCAACGAGGACTGGAGAACTACTTGAAGGACTCTCAAACCCTGAGCAAATATTTCGGGTATTGAACCGTGCCAACAAAAGAATTCAACAATCCCAACAAACACTCAAAATCAAAATTAACATGGGAAATGTGAACGATCCCAACGGAAACGTCAGGAATGAGCAAGCTGGCTTAAATGCCAGGGAAGGGGCACCTCCTGTGCCTAAGGGTGCATTATATGACTGGGCACAACCAACAGCTGACAATTTGACTATTGTTATTGGTGTGCCCGCAATACAAGCTGAATCGTTCCAGATCACAAACAATATGCTACACTTGTTGCAAAACAAAGGACCCTTTTCTGGGGCACAAATTGAAGATCCTCAGCAGCACTTGAAGAACTTCTTATCCATATGTAAAACTCAAAGGCAACCCAATGTGACTCCGGAAGCAATCAGGCTATTATTGTTTCCATTCTCGGTGACAGGAGCTGCGCAGGTTTGGCTAAATTCACTACCCATAAACTCTATAGAAACTTGGGATGAATTAGTTAAGAAATTTAACAACAAATTCCACCCGCCCAACAAAACTGCTCAACAAATTGATGAGATCGTGAGCTTCAAGCATAAACCAATGGAGACTCTACATGAGACATGGGGCAGGTTTAAAGGAATATTGGTTATGTGTCCTCACCATGGTGTTCCAGAACAGATGTTGGGACAACGGTTTTACATGGGGCTATCAGACAGCATGAAGAACATTGTAGATGCCTTAGCTGGTGAGGCGTTCTTGAGCAAGACTTGGAAAGAAGGCCAGAATTTGCTGGACAAAATGGCACAAAATTTGGGATGGACAACTAGGAATGCACCTATCACTCCAGTGGTGCACTCAGTGCCTCTTGATCTTTCTAATACTATGGCTGAAAATATGGCGACTCTCTTGACACAGATGAGCATCCTCACCAAAAAGGTGGAGGAATGAGGGCAAAAGCAGCAGGTACATATAGTAGATACTACCAACAGGGGCTTGTGCGCATCTTGCATTAGCCAGCCAATTGGTAATCCTTGGAATGCAGAGCATGATCATCATCATCAGCACCCTGGAGATATGAATTATGTGGCTAACTATGGGGGTCAGAGACAAGGAAATCAGAATTGGGGTCAGCAGACTCAACAGCAGTACAGGCCACCTCAGCCACAGTACAACGCCGGAAACATGGGAGGTATGAGACCCCCCAACAACATGGCACTATATCCTAGATCACATGGGTACAACAATCAGCAGCAAGGGTACCATCCACCTCAGCAACAGCATGGTGGAAGATAAGAAGATGGGTTTGCAAGACTGGACGCAATGATGCAGCAGGTTATTGGGTCCAATGCCAATATGAATGAAATAGTGGATGCACATGATGCAGCCATTAAAAATATTGAGGTACAAGTGGGCCAGATCTCGATGTCGCTGAACAATCACCCCCAAGGGACATTACCTGCAGATACCCAAATCAATCCAAAAGATCAGGGCCCAAAGCAGCTGATGGCAGTAAGTCTCCGAAATGGTAGGGATCTAGATGTTGAGCAAGAGAGAGCTCGAGGTAACATACAGGCTGAGACACTCATTCCAGTGCCCATTGAGTTGGATGAGTCTACGGTATTGACAGAGGTGACAGTCCAGCCCACACTAGAAGAGAAGGATATACAGCAGGAGACCCGGAAAGTAGATGAGCCAGTTGAAAAGCCAGTAGTTTAAATAATAGTTGAGAAAGAGAAATCTCAAGTGATTGGTAAGAAAAGACCTCTTGCACCATTCCCACAGAGGTTGGCCAAGCACGAAAAGGAGGAGCAATACAAAAACTTCTTTGAGATGCTAAAACAAATCCAGGTAAACATTCCATTGATTGAAGCTTTAAAGGAGATGCCTGGATATGCTAAAATGATGAAGGACTTGATCCCGGAAGTTTGACTTCCAAGACTTGGCCACGGTGACACTTACTCAGACCTGTAGTGTAGTGGTGTCTAGAACTGTTGCTGAAAAGCTATCTGATCTAGGTAGCTTTACAATTCCATGCACTATAGGGAACTTCGCCTTTGCTAAGGCACTTTGAGATTTAGGGGCCAGCATCAATCTTATGCCCCTGGTTATTTATAAGAGGTTGGGCATTGGGAGAGCGAGACCCACCTCTATGTTACTACAGCTAGCCGATAGGACTGTGAAGCGTCCATTTGGGATCCTTGATGACTTGCTTATTCAGGTGGGGAAATTCGTGTTCCCTGCAGATTTTGTAATCTTGGATTGCAAAGTGGATGAAGAAATTCCTATAATCTTAGGACGACCATTCTTGTCCACGGGGAGAGCTTTGATTGATTGTGAGACTGGGGAGCTCAAGATGAGGCTCAATGATGAATAAATTATATTCAATGTGCAGAAATCTATGAGGCGGCCAAGTGAGTTCGCCAATTGCTCTCTTATTGATGTCGTGGATGTAATTGTAGATTCTGATGATGAGGTGTTGACGGCTGAGGACCCCCTTGCTGCATGCTTAATGAATTTAGATGAAGTGAATTGGGAGGATTTGTCGGATTGGGTGTTAGCATTGGAAGGTAGAGGGTCCTGGGACAGAAATCTAAAGTTTGAGCCCTTACACTTAGAAAAGAGAGAGACCCCTCCAGCCAAACCATCCATTGAAGAACCACCTAAGCTGGAGCTAAAGCCATTGCACCACACCTCATGTATGAGTTTCTGGGTCCCAACTCCACATTACCTGTTATTATCTCATCTAGTTTGTTAGATGTGCAGGTTCAACAGCTTTTGCAGGTACTAAAGGAGTGTAAAACTGCCATCGGATGGACCATGGCAGACATCAAGGGGATTAGCCCCGCCTATTGTATGCACAAGATTCTGCTGGAAGAGGGGCACAAACCTTACGGAGAACATGAGAGGAGGCTGAACCCAAATATGAAGGAAGTGGTGAAGAAGGAAGTGATAAAGGGGTTGGATGCGGGAATCATTTTCCCAATCTCTGACAGTAGCTGGGTTAGCCCAGTTCAATGTGTTCCTAAAAACGGTGGCATGACGGTTGTGAAAAATGATAACAACGAACTAATCTCAACAAGAACCGTCACAGGCTGGAGAATTTGCATGGATTATAGAAAGTTGAATCTAGCCACTCGGAAAGACCACTTCCCACTTCCCTTCATTGATCAGATGCTGGATAGATTGGCAGGGAGATCTCATTTTTGTTTTCTGGATGGGTACTCAGGGTACAATCAGATCTCCATTGCCCCTGAGGACAGAGAAAAGACCTCCTTCACTTGCCCATATGGCATTTATGCCTTCAGGAGGATGCCCTTTGACCTATGCAATGCACCTGCCACATTCCAAAGGTGCATGATGGCCATATTTACTGACATGGTAGAAGATATAATGGAGGTGTTCATGGATGACTTCTCAGTGGTGGGGAATTCATTTGAAGAATGCCTAGTAAATCTGACGCGTGTACTGAAAAGGTGTATCGAGACTAACTTGGTTCTGAATTGGGAAAAGTGCCATTTTATGGTTCAAGAAGGAATAGTCTTGGGGCACCGGGTGTCAAGCAAAAGAATAGAGGTTGATAGAGCAAAGGTGGATGTCATAGCAAAACTGCCTCCACCAACGTCAGTCAAAGCCATAAGAAGCTTTCTTGGACATGCCGGTTTCTACCGGAGGTTCATAAAAGACTTCTCCAAAATCGCCAACCCTCTTTGTAAGTTATTAGAGAAACATCACCTGTTTGTATTTTCTGATGATTGCAGAGTAGCTTTTGAGGAGTTGCAACAGAGGCTGGTCACAGCACCCATCATCGTTGCCCCCAACTAGGAGCAACCATTAGAATTAATGTGTGACACTAGAGACTACGCGGTGGGGGCAGTGCTGCGCCAGCGGAAAGAAAAATTGATGCACTCGATCTACTATGCTAGTAGAATACTGAACGGAGCCCAGTTGAACTACACAGTGACGAAAAAGGAGATGCTAGCTGTGGTATTCGCTTTTGACAAGTTCCGGTCGTACCTGATAGGATCCAAGGTAATTGTATACACTGACCATGCAGCTCTTAGATACTTAATAGAAAAGAAGGACTCTAAGCCACGCCTGATTCGTTGGGTGTTTCTACTGCAGGAGTTCGATCTTGAAATTCGTGACCGCAAGGGCACTGAAAATCAAGTCGTTGATCATCTATCACGACTTGAAGGAGCTGAAAATGCAGTAGAAGTTGAGGAAATTCTGGAAACTTTTCCAGATGAGCAGATGCTCGCTACCACTCATCAGGAAGCACCTTGGTATGCAGACTATGGTAATTACCTGGCTAGTGGTATTGTTCCTCATGACCTGTCATCGGTCCAGAGGAAAAGATTTTTTCGTGAAAGCCAATTGTATTACTGGGATGAGCCCTATCTGTTTAGAATATTTCTTGATAACATGATCCGGAGATGCCTCCCCGAGATCGAACAATCTTCTGTCTTGCAGGCTTGTCACGCTTCGGCGTATGGCGGTCACTTTGGAGGAATCAGGACAGCAGCAAAGGTGCTAGAGGCTGGATTTTTTTGGCCAACAGTGTTTAAAGATGCTCACTTATGAGTCAAGGGCTGTAATGAATATCAACGCACCGAGAACATTTTCCGGTGTCACGAGATTCCCATGAACCCAGTTCAAGAGGTGGAAGTGTTTGATGTTTGGAGGATAGATTTCATGGGTCCCTTCGTCAGCTCCTACGGCAATAAGTATATTCTTGTTGTTGTAGACTATGTGTCCAAGTGGGTAGAAGCAGCAGCGTTGCCCGCCAATTATGCAAAAGTGGCGGTTGGGTTTCTAAAGTAGAACATATTCACCCGCTTTGGGACACCGCGCGCAATTATCAGCGACAGAGGCACTCACTTCTGCAACAGGGCTTTTGAAAAGTTGTTGGCTAAATATGATGTGCGCCACAAGGTGGCCACTCCGTACCACCCACAGACTAGTGGGCAGGTTGAGGTGTCCAATAGAGAGATCAAGAGTGTATTGACAAAAACGGTGAACGCCACAAGAACTGACTGGACGAGGAAGTTAGATGATCACTATGGGCTTATAGGACAGCTTTCAAGACACTAATTGGTATGTTGCCATACAAGTTGGTGTTTGGGAAGGCATGTCACCCATGGGTGTTAAACGGGTGGGTCGGGCCGGGCCGGGCCGGGCCGGGCCCATTTTTTAAACTCGTACGGGTCTGAAATCGGGCCAGTTCCGGGCCCAATGGTAACGGGTTTAACGGGTTAGGGTAATTTCGGGTAAAAATTGAACCGTACGGGTTACGGGTTGAGGGGGCCGGGCCGGGCCGGGTTTAGT